>CM067360.1:56087267-56182267 GCA_034401795.1 Chaetoderma sp. LZ-2023a
ACATAGACGTCTATCGTAAATTGCTTATGCTCCTATACGCAGATGACACAGTGTTGATAGCAGAAGATGGTATTACTCTACAGCTGAGTCTGAATGCCTGCAACAGTTACTGTAAATTGTGGTATCTCAAAAATTTATAAGGATAAAACAAATGTGGTAATATTCGGAAGCAATAAAAGGGGACGGGGGAATTGTAATTTTACTTTAGATGGTGAAAATATTGAAATAGTCGATAAATATACGTATTTATTTAGGCATACATTTCTTTTACAACTGCCGGTATATAACGGCACTAAAACACCTAACAGAGCAAGCTACTAAAGCGGTATATTCACTATACCGGAGATGAGAAAATATGGATCTACCAATAAACTGCCAAATAAAACTGTTTGATTCAATGATGTTACCGATTCTCACATATGGGTTTGAAATTTGGACTACGGAAAACACAACACTAGTTGAAAAAATACAAATAGGCTTCTATTGACGGTTATTAAAACTAAACATGCATACACCAAAATTCATGATATACGGTGAATTAGGTAGATACCCCCTCGATATCACTATAACACATAGAACAATCCTATACTGGGAAAAACTGCTAAATGGCAAAGAAACAAAGCTATCATGTCTACTTTATAAATATATGTACACTGACTATACCAATAATAACGTACAATACAAATGGATTGGAGTAGTAAAGGCAATATTAAATAATGTGGGAATGGGATATCTATGGGAAAGACAAAGCATCACAAGTAACGCAACGAAACATATAAAACAAAAACTTATAGACCAATACACACAATCATGGAGGGGACAGATGAATGCATCTTCAAAGGGAAAAATCTATAATATCTATAAGACGAAATTTGAAATAGAACCATACCTTACTAAATTAAATAATACTAATAAACTAACCTTAGCGCGATTCCGAATAGCCAACCACAAATTGCCAATTGAAACTGGGAGGTGGGAGGGCTTAATCAAAGAAGATCAGATATGTAAATTGTGTGACCAACATGACACAGGTGATGAATATCATTACCAATTTCCCTGTAAAAAAACCCAGGACAGAATGACACTACTACCAAAATACTTTCGGGTGAAACCAAACTACTACACATTTTGTGAACTGTTATCAAGTAATAAAGTCTCAATTTTAAGTAAGCTATGCACATTTATAAGAAGAGTATTGAAACATTTTAAATAGCAAGACAACGACAACAGTGATGATGACAACAACGACTACGACTAGGAGGAGGACCATGGCGACGACGACGAAAACGACTACTACGACATCGACGACGACGACGACGACGTTGATGACAATAGCAGCAGCAGCAGTTGCAACTACTACTGCTACCTCTACTGCTACTACCGCTGCCGATACCGCTGTAGCTACCGCTGCTATTATCACTACCACAGCCTGCTTACAGCACATCATTCCTGTCGAAAATCAATCTTCCTATAATAATACCTATGCACAAGGTGTATACATCTATTACCTTTAAAATTAAACATCCTGCAAATTAGAAATATGTTCTGGGAGTGGAAAACTCCGAATTCCTCCATACTTTTTCGAATTTCGTCTGGAGGAATTTGAGCACTTCACTCTTGGTCTGTCCGGCCCGTCGTTGCACTTAGCATTCTGTCCCAAACCAACAATAACAGTAAATGACAGTGGCAGCAGCAGCAGCAACTACTATTAGTACTGCTGTCTCTACTGTTACATCTACTGCTACTACTACTGTTGCTGCTCCTGCCATTGCCACTGTCACTGCGACTACTGCTGCCACTACTACTACCACAGTCTGTCCTACAGCTCATTGCTACCGTCGTAAACCAAATTTACTGGAATTTACTGTGTTTAATGTGTACAGACTACAAATTCTAAATATGTTCTGGGAGTGGGGACCTCCAATTTTCTCCATACCTTTCGAATTTCGTCTGGAGGAATTTGAGCGCTTCGCTACTGGACTGACCGGCCTTCATATTTTCCAGAAACAAACTTTTCTTTTCATAACACCTATATGAACATCACGGGTATATGCAAATCACTATTTAATTGCATTACTCAGATTGGCTAACGGGAGGGAGTTTTGATTACCTAGGTACTTATATTATGTTGAAATAATAATAATAATAATAATAATAATAACGACGACGACGACGACGACGACGACGACGACGACTACTACTACTACTACTACTACGACGACGACGACGACGACGACGAGGATGATAATAATAATAATAATAATAATAATAATAATAATAATAATAATAATAATAACGACGACGACGTAAATGACCGTGTAAATGTATGTATTAATGGACCCCATATGCCACATTGTGGCCTGGGTGTAAATAAATTGAATTGAATTGAATTGTACAGTTTACCCCCGCAGCATACGTGGCGCCGACTGGGTGTTTACGTCTAGAAAGTCGACGCGATTTCGCGTCTGGCTGAGTAGGGTCTCTACACTTTCGAGTTTACGTAGAATTTCCTGTCGATCACTGTTATGTGTCCGTAATGCATACTGTCCATTAACACTGTTCACGCTTGTGTTCGCGCTGGTGTTAGTAGATTTACCTATTACTACATGGTTATCATGTTGCCTGATAACGCTTACAGTGCCCACATCTGGTTGATACGGGGTGGGTCTTGCTTCATTGGGATTATCGAGCTGCTTGGGGAACGTTTCCGATGTTTCATCCTGGGTAGCTAACCTAGTTGTGGCAGGTGTAACAGGTGTACTTAAGACAGGATTCTCTTCCACTGTGTATAGCGCAGTCGATATTGCATCAGGCAATGATTGGTGAACGTCAGCTTCATTGTTCACATCGTCTGTTCGTCTATCTTTGAGTCTCTGATTATGTGTGCCCCCCCCACTTGGCTAGCGCCACTTCTATTTCCTTTACGTTTGCTTTTTGTTGGCGGGTTAATTCCGTCTCTAATGTCTCTACATGGCCTACAGAGCAAAAGATCATTTCTGTGCGTTTGTAGGTTTGGGCCACTATTTGCACAATCCTTATATGTCCGCCGATCAAACCATCGATTTGGGTGCCTCGTGTTCCCGGATTATTACGTGAGTGTACTAAGTCTGGTTGTGAATAAATTCAATTGAATCGATGAATACAGCTCACGCATAGGCTAGCATAGTTTTGTTTAATCACGAGTGACTGCCTATAGGTTCTTAATCGCGTCGAACACTGTGCGTCTATGATGACTACTCAGGACTACTCAATAGTACTCACAGTTTATTCACGGAATATAGGACATGACAAACAATTTACACTTTTCATTCACTAAAAGCTTTGTCTCTATTACTTTTCAAAATATCTGAATGCGCTGATATAAGGATCCACAATCCACACAGTTCATACTATCTATGCTATCTATAATCGTTATAAACACACTTAATACTTAATACTCGACCTCGAACTATATGCCAATATTGTCAAAACCAGTTGCCAAATTATCACCATTCCGTGCGATAAATGCTTATTTATCATTTGCTTTGTGAGATGGTGACTATTATTCACTCCTTATGGCGCTAACATGAACCTATTCCATGATTACCACATTATCTAGCACAATAAACAGCTATCAGATCTTAAGCAGCGGCTAAAATTGGTGACGTTTTACCTCTGTTCACCTAATTAATCAGAATATACTAGAATGTACTGTTAAGTTCAATTCATTTTCTGTACACATAATTGACCTTTCCACTGTATCCATCATCATATGACCTCATAATCAACTATGTGATGTGTAGGATGACGTCATAATCATGACTCCACGAAAGATTCGCTATAGTCCGTCTTTAATGCTTAATAGTCCAGCACGCTGTACGAATCGCATGTCTTTGTTATTTAATAAACATGCTGATGAATATGTTGAAACTAATTTGACTAGGCATCTAGTCAAATCAGTTTCAAAATATTTAAGAGCTTACATGTATAGTTTTCTAGAAATTGATAGTCCGGGAGTTCAACGATCGATCGATCCCAACACGGAGGTGATACGGGTGGAGCTATTTAAAAGAATTGATATTTGTCAGTTGACATAAAAAAGAATGTTCATGGAATAAATGAATAGTCTCCCTTTAGATTTGTCAGATGTTGCATATCATTCACATGTCGTGTTGTTATCACCGAAATAGGCTTTTATTAGCACTTTGTCAATCACTTACATGCACACGTGTCAGATTTTAAGCAACTGTCAGAATTGACATTTTGAAAGCTGTTGACCTAACTGCTAATCTGATTTGCATATAACATATAAGACATTGTAGGCTCCACTAACAGGAACAATTTTAGTCGATACTTATACATTACTCTAGGATATGTAGAAGTGAGGTTATTCTCCTTTAATTTTAGGTACCCCGTCATTCGATTTTGCGATATCCAAAAATAGACAATTTGTGAATTTTCATTGTAAATAGATTTCTTGAAATAAATGATCATTCGCCATTTACAACTGTCAGATACTGTCTAACCTCCACTTTCCAAGACGTCAACAACCAAATAGTCTTGTATTATTACTTTGTCATTCCAGAGTATCCACCGATTATTTGACGTCATATGACCTCATAAGCAGCTAAGAGGCGTGTATGATGACGTCAAACTCGCTACGTCATGAATGATTCTATTAGGACCCTCTTTAACGCTTAATAGTCCGACACGTTGTAAGAATTTAATCTACTATTTAATAAACATGCTGTAGAGCATTTTGAAATGAATTTGCCCCGGGCGCTGTTGCTGCCATAGGCAACAGCATCTAGTCAAATTAGTTTGAAAATATTCAACATCTTACCTGTATAGTTTTCTGGAAATAGCAAATTTAATCCATCAAAACATCGTAAGTCCTAGGTTATTGCATGTTAGCATACAACATCTGACAGACGACATCAAGTGATCTTAGACAATTAAGGCTTACTCAATTAAAGGCAGATGTCATTGTCATGCTAGGTGGAACTCTACAGCACACGGACGAAAATATTTCCCAAAATTGCCATCACGATCACAATAACATTGAGACGCTGGGTAATGTTATCTATATTGTGACCCCTGAATAAATAAATGAAGGCTGAAGTAAACGATACTTACATATCGTCGTTCAAAATAATGTTAATAATCACCTTAACGTCATATCACATTTTATTGTAAAATAATCTACAACAAAACGGAAATGCACTAAATTATGAATGCCCTCTGTTTGTAGGCTCTGAAGCAACCTTCAACAAGGCGGCGTTAATCAGCAAGTTATTTGATAACTACACGAAAGAATTGCGACCACAATGCAATGGAACAGATATCGTCACAGTGTCAATCGATCTGGCATTGCGGCAAATCATAGAATTGGTATGGATAATGGTGTTTCAATATTGTAGCAGTTGTCGTTAAAATATACTTTCATTTAATATGGGATAAATTAACGGGCACATGACTGAATGAAGGAATGGATCGATGGATGGATGGATGGATGGATGGATGAATGAATGAATAAATGAATGGATGAATGAATGAATGAATGAATGAATGAATCAATGAATGAATGAATGAATCAATCAATGAATGAATAAACAAACGAATGAATGCATGAATAATGAATGACATGAATGAAAGAATAAATGAGTAGGCGGGCGGGTGGGCAAGCGAGCGAGCAAGGGAGCGAACGAACGATTGAACGAATGAATTCCCGAATGAATGGAAAATAATGGAAATATTATTATTATTATTATTATTATTATTATTATTATTATTATTATTATTATATGATAATAGCAATAGCAGATTATTAAAATCACTCAGGATCTTCCTTATTCTTTCTTCTTCTTCTTCTTCTCACTCTTCCTCAAAAATGTTGCACCGCATCTCCTACAGTTTTCATACGATCAACTCCAAACTTGGACAACTTCTGCTACCCAATCTGGAATCGTGGGATAATCAAAAGTATTTGGATCTGCCCAATAGTTTTCGAGCTACCCACCTTTGAGTGTGCAAACAGTCTCATAGGAAATGTATGGGGATTTTCAGTATTGATGTTTAAATTGTTACTATACCTAGAGTTTTGATCGGATCGGATCACTCCCATACCTGGGTAGGATGATACCATTGGTGTCCTGAAGGTATTTGTCCACCTAAAAATGACTTTGATCGTTGACCTTTGACCCCAATGCATGGAAAATTGGCCCATAGGGGATAAATAGGGATTATCAGGATGGGCATTTGAACTGTGACTACGCCTATAGTTTTGATCAGATAACACCCATACTTGGTCAGGACGTTACTTTCTGTGTCCTGGCCGGCACCTGCTCTAGTGGAATGGGGACTTCTTGGGCATCACAATTAATAGTTTTCGTTTCTGGTAGAGGTGAAGTGAGCTTTTGTACCCCACCTAACTTTGCAGATTTCTCGGTTATTTGACACTTCAGGGTTTTTTTCTTGATATTCATGAAAACTTTATAAGAGTTTATAACACATATGCCGGATCCAATGGTGTTGGTTTCGGAGTGATGATCCCTCGAAGTCAAGGTCACCCAGTCGAGACACAAGACACCAGTTTTCGTCTTTGGCACGGATTACCTCCCTTTACCCATACAAGATGATTGAGAGACTTAGATCGAATGAAATGTTAAATTTTGAATCGAAATCAACCCACACAAACTTTGCAGCGTTCTTGGTTATTTGACCCTTCATGGCCTTTTCCTTGATTTTAATGAAAACTTTACTAATGGCATATCACGCATGCCGGAACCACTGCTGTTAGTTTAAAAGTGACCTGACCAAGGTCAAGGTCAATCATGGGTCAAATTGACCAACTTTTGTTTTTGACATGAATTACTTCCCTTTACCTGTTGAAGTTGATTGAAGCAATTAACTATACGAATTTCAATTGTTTCTCGCACAAACAAAATTAATTAATCTCCCCTTTATTTGACATTTGATGGCATTTTCCTTGATTTTGGTAAAACTTCACGACAGCAAATCAAGGATGCCGGATTCAATGGTGACGGTTTCAAAGTGACCCGTCCAATGGCGATTTTGGCAGAAATCAACTCCACTTGTCCATATATTTTCAATGGTCAAGTTAGATGAGTCCAATTATCCTATTTCTTCATGGTTATACATCGCAGATTTAGTTACTTCAATAAATGTTCTCTAGTGTTAACTTTGTAATCTTACAAAGTTAACCGGCTTGATAATGTGAACGCATCTTCGCTGACAGATTTGATATCATCGACTTGAAACTTGGCACACTTCCATAGCCCTTCAAAAAATGTGAATCCGCCTTCTATTAATTGGCATTTTCTCCTATTTTTTTGTCAATATACCCGAACTTACGCATATATTACGGGATTTCGACCCGACTTAGTGCGTCAGCATCAGGTCGTGATTCCCTACATGCTACCGTTTACAGAATCCAAATATTCCACATGGTTCAAGAGCTATTCGTATTTAGTTACCATGAATTAAGCTAGAATTACAGGACAATTTTAACCTCAATTTTAACGCCTTTCCCGTCGAGATATCGTCTTGAGAAATCGATAAAAGATGCAAGTAGAATTGAATTGCGCGCAAAATGAGTCATGGCTGGTCAAAATCGGCCGGCTGGTTTCGGAATTATTAACAAAGGTGTTTGTGTGGTACCTGGTAATACTTATTAATCTGCGATACATTCGCAGATTATTAAAATCACTCAGGATCTTTCTTCTTTGTTTCTTTCTTTCTTTCTTTGTTCTTCATCAAAAACTTTGGACCGCATCTCCTCTTACAGTTTTAATCCGATTACCTCCACAGTTTCTCAACTTCTGATACTCAGCCTGGAATCGTGTGCTATTGTTTTTAGTTTGGATCCGTCGAATAGTTTTCGAACTACCCCACCCTTGAGTGTGCAAAAAAAGTCCCAGAGGACATGTATGGGGATTTTCAATATTGATCTATGAACTGCCACTACACGCGATCGGATCACTACAATACTTGGTCAGGATGTTACCATTAGGGTCCTAGAGGTGATGATTGATGTGCGCGGCATGTACCCAAGTGGAAGGGTATTGCTTGGGCGTCAAAATTACAAGTTTTCGGTTTTTTGGCGGATATTGACTCTCCTGCGTCAGAGAAGGTCAAGGGACATATTAGAAGATACCCTGTGACATCCTCTCATGTTTCGACCCCAGACGCAGGTGGAATGGTTTCCTAAATTACAATTCAATATTTACATTTGAAGTATGACTACACCTAGAGTTTTGATCAGATCATTATATATGTGGTCAGGATGTTACAGGAGGCGTCCTGAAGGTGTTGGCTCGTCTGAAAGGCACATGCTCAAGTTGAATTGGGTCCCGGGCATTAGAATTACCAGTTTTAGTTTTTGACAGAAATGCACGCCTCTTCACCAGAGAAAGGCAATGGACCCATTAGATGATACCTTGTGACATCCTATCATATCATGTTTTCACCACCCCTGGGTCACAGGCTCAGGTGGAAGGTCACCCCTTGGGCCTGAAAATTACTAGTTTTCGTTTTTGGTATAGATTACCTCCCTATACTCATACAGGATGATTGAGAGTCCTAGATTGAATGAACGGTTAAATTTCGAATCCAAGACACACCGCACAAACTTTGCAGATTTCTCGGTTATTTGACACTTTTTCATTGCTTTTTATGAAAACTTTACTAATGGTATATCACAAATGCCAGATCCAATGGTGGTGGTTTCGGAGTGAACAGACCTCAATGTCGAGGTCACCCAGTAGAGGCACAAGATAAAGGTTTTCGTTTCTAGCATGATTACCTCCCTTTCTTTACCAATGCAAGCTGATTAAGAGTGTTAGATAGAATGAAATGTTAAATTTTTAATCCAAGGCACCCTACACAAACTTTGCAGATTTCTCGGTTATTTGACACTTCAGGGCTTTTTCCTTGATTTTCATGAAAATTTTACTATATGTATATCACGCATGCCGGATCCAATAGTGATGATTTCGGAGTGATCAAACCTCAAGGTCAAGGTTACTCCTTAGTTGTCAAAGTTACCAGTTTTCGTTTTTGCAAAACTCCACTTGTCCAGAAATTCCCAATGTTCAGGTAAGAAGAGGCCTTAAACTATTCCTTAAAGGGATATTCCACTGGAGGATTTTATGCACCTGACGTAAGGTACTAATTTTCCGCATTAATTTGAGACCAAGAGCACAATTTTATGCCAAAAAATAAAAAAGTTATCCTCAATTTAAATTGCTAAAGTAACCAGTAGAAAGAGGCGCCATTTTGGACAAGCAGCTGACGTCACCGACACACCTACTCTGTTTGCCTGATCGAGGATAGCCGTACCCAGGGGAGGTAAATCTAGCATCTCGTGGGTAATTAGCGTATTGGCTAAACAACTGACACTTTGCCACAGTGTTTGGAGGAAATTAAAGTGCAATTAGTGTCCCGATGATCGCGCCAGTCATTGTAGTGCTAAATTGTCAAAAATTGGTTTCTTATGGGCAATGTCTATTTTTTTAAAGCATTGAAGGGATATGCCAGAAGCGTGTTTGCAATCAACCAGCTACAACAAATTCTTGAAAAATATGTTAGTTGAATAAATGCTGAATGTAATTTCTCTGAAAGCTGTTGCTATTGCAACTTCTGCTTCCAGTCAAATTCCAGTTTCAAAATATTTAACAGGCAGTAAATATGGGTCAACATTTAAAAATGTGAGATCAATTAGTTAACCCTTTCAAGAACAGAAAAGCAGAAGCTTAAAATTTACCCTGCATAGGCCTATTGTGTGAAACTAATTAGTTTGGAAGCTACTGCAACATAATTCCAGGAAAATCTAATTCAGAATATTCAACACTCTGCGTAGTTATTTTAAAATTGGGCGTAAACGTTGTAAATGATTAATAACGCTGGATTTCAATAGTGTGAAAGCACTAAACTACTAATTATATCTAGCTTACACTTGTCATTATTTGCTAGCTGTCACCTACTATCGTCTACGAAGTAAGCCGCTAAGGGGTTGCCTATAATTGAGCGACCGGACAATCAGCGACATCGTTTCATTTTGGTTTGCAAATCCCGTTTTACAATTGATGCAAGCAAATACGACGTTAATTGTCGAGTTTGATTCTGTTATATTAAAATTAAGTACTGCGCCTTTTTGTTTTGAAATGCATGACACATTATTTCATAATTATACAGACTATATGTTCTAAACTTGTGTCTTCCAAATTTAAATGTGGAAGATATCCATCCAGTGCCGATGTTATGAAGCCATCTTTCAGTTAGCCCCTTTTCATGCGGATGCTTCTGTGGATCCGGTATCTGAAAATGTGCAGTGCCCTTTCCATGATCGTTTCTATTACTGCAAGCTCATGCTTGACATGCGGACACGATGCGATTTAACCATTCCACGCCAGCACTGGCCTCTGCAATCGTCAAGTTGAGGACGCAGGTCAAAAGAAGGCTATTTTGAGAATTTACAACTAAAACGACTGTCTCAGTAACCGAACCAGCCATTCCAATGGTCAATTTTCAAAAATAGTCTTCGTTTGACCTGCAAATGGCCATTCAATAAGGAAATATTCTGATTTTCCAGACAGAATTTGGTCATTAAAAGGTTAATTAATATTTGGCCTCATAACGCGAAGTAAACAGGTAAATCTAAAAGCGCTGGCGATATTTTGCTGGTGTGTCGTTGACGTCATAATCTCGCGGTTTCTCGCTCTCGTTGTGAGAAAATGGATGCGCCCAGGAGTCACGTTTTCGAGCGAAAAGGGCATATTCATTTTATTATTTCTCGGCAATGGAACAGTGTATTTTATATTTTTTTGCGGCAACTATTTCGGATTATAGTATATTTTTAGTTGACTTATTCCCGATTTTCACTGGAATTTCCCTTTAATGGCCAGACATCGCAGATTTAAGGTTACTTCAGTAAGTGTCTTCTAGTTATTATTATTATTATTATTATTATTATTATTATTATTATTATTATTATTATTATTATTATTATTATTATAGGATGAAGCCAAGCAACGTATTACCACTAGTATATGGTTTCGTCTGGTATGTAACTGATATATATAGCTAACTAAGAGTACTTTATGACATTGTCAACGAATATGTAACACATATAGAAATGTACACGTAAATAACTGTATTGTCATGCCAAAGAGGAAATGTGTATTGGTTCCTACACCACGCAAGGGTTGCGAGGGGGTAGTGAGTGCGTCTGGCTTTTTCGATGTAATATCATCTCATTTGGCAGACCGAGCGGTTAGGACATCAATAGTATCAGAAAAAGGGATGTACAAAGTGGGAAAATGGAGCCTTAGTGTGCTTAGTAGGGCGAGCAGCCAAGCTATTTACTTATGTACTAATCAGTACGAAAGAAGATAACAAGCCTGTGTTCCTACAGGAGTCGCAAGCGAAGCTGGTTGTCAGTTGTATGAAGGTGGCGTTACTAGTCTCTACCTATTGCTCTATAAGCATGTGACCGGTTATCAAAGGGAGTGCAGCGCGGAGTGCTCTGTCAGGTATGGACTGGCCCAGTATATCTGGGTATGGAACGGCCGAGTCTGGGACGCTCCGCGCTCGCCCCCTGGGTAGCATCTGCACTAGCGCATTAACATATGGAGAAGGGCAGCTTATGTATATAGTCATTTATATTATGGTGATTCCATAATATTGGACGTTCTCAATGATTCTGGTATGAATTAAAACCAGAATTGAATGGGTAATTTGAAACACAGAACAGAATTTAAATCGGTTCAGATCTGGCGACGATATGACAAAATTAAAACGGACTATTTGGAGCTCCAACTAGAGCACATACATCGCCAGAGCGCGTGCATGATCGGGTGAGAGCCAGGAACTATTTCACCAGCTACCACGCCTCGCACACAAAACGCGCTCTGATTGGCTGAGCCCGCTGTCGCTGCCTCGCCAGCGAGTATAAAAGGAGCTCTGAAAGTCAAACACAGTGAGAAGGGAGGCGGTTTCCATCCGATTGGGAGCAATTCCATATCTGCCTACGGCGTAGCGCTGACATTCTGCAATCTACACCAACACAGCTTATTACAGTCAGGACACCCGTGCTCCTCCACCGTACTAAGTTTTTTGGAAGCTCCTGGTAGATCAACAGGTGCAAAAATATTAATTACAAGGTTTCTCATTCCACCACCATCATTAGCGGTACTTTCATTGCGGTGTAAGACAGTTGAAAGTTACCAACAAAATTAGTATGTAGAAACAAGTGGTGTTTTTAAATGTCTCACCAGATTTGCCGTACTATGACAGAAACGGTGGTAGCAAACAATGGACGCATCCAGCGTCACCGAATTCATGTTTTGACCACAGTCCGGACAAGGACATTGCTTTAAGCACTGCAAGAGCTAAGCGGTGCGGATCATCTTGTGCCGAGATAATAACCTTGCATTATGTATTTACTAAGTCTTCATACAATGGAGACATCCGCCACTCTTATAGCACAAACAGCATAGCCGTATTACAGTGAAATATTCATTATGTACTATGTATGAGAATCTGTTGGCCACCAGTAATGGTTTTATTCTTCACTGTTCTTGAGTATGGATTGTATCAGCCAGCATCCTGCAGCAATTGTCCAGGCAGCAGCTACACCGCCCATCAACTCACAGCGCAGGGATGTGGTGCAACGACTACCTGTGACGTTTATTACAGTGAAAAATTAATTATGTACTATGTATGAGAATCTGTTGGCCACCAGTAATGGTTTTATTCTTCACTGTTCTTGAGTATGGATTGTATCAGCCAGCATCCTGCAGCAATTGTCCAGGCAGCAGCTACACCGCCCATCAACTCACAGCGCATGGATGTGGTGCAACGACTACCTGTGACGTTTATTCTGCACTGATGACTAATAGGTGCACCACATAGAAACATATCTTAGTTACGTTATACCGCTGTTCATAAATAAGTACCACATCTAAGTGGTACCGTAAATTCGGGTGTGACCTCCGTTAAGAATTAGTATTGTACATAATTATCGCATTGTGAACGGTGCCAGCGAGTAAATGGCACGGTAGGTCGGATCGACCGTTATATTCTAATAATTGTAAAATTGTAATCAGGCCCATATTGTTAGTACTAGAAAATCTACAAAAATATTTGGACGGCAATTCACTTAGGTTACACTATACAGCAACAAGAAATGCAACACACTGTTATTCCCAGAAAGCAAAAATTTTTCACTAACGTCGCTGTTCATGCTCTCAGTAGCGACCATGACATGCAGCCACTAAACCTAACTATGATAGCTCGATAGGATAGGTTTGAAGTAGTTAAGGGCGACTACTTGTAAAATGGAGATTTGTTATTATAAGACATCTTTCTGTGCGCTACAGCTCCATTATATTAACGGTGCCGTCAGTTTTCATAGTTGGCCATTCAAGTTAAGGCCTCCTAAATCTAAGCAAACGAGTGGCTGTCTTTGACTATGCCTCTCTGGCCGTCTGGCCGAAACAATTGTTTGACTTCCCTCCGCCACGTTGGCTAGGGCCGTGTGAAGAAACTACTGGGGTTTATTGACAGTCAGAATCAAAATGTCGACGACCGCACATTCCTCGTGTATCTTCGGATACTTATTGAGCAATTCTTTACACCAAAGTAGGAACCACTGCGAAAATATAAATAAATGAAATCATTGGTGTCCAGCAGTGTGCCCTTTGGGCAATTTTCTCTTAACCTAAAGCATCTAAAATGTAACTCCAGGGAACTGATCTCACATGATCCGTTCTCGAAAAACATTAGGTGATGGACAAAGACACGGATAGCCATCTAACGCAAACGGTGACTGGGTGGGGTCTTAGAGCCCACCACGCCCCTTTTGGAAGGCAACCATAGATGGAAATCCGTTTCTCTCTCCCCACCGTAAATACCCTTAAAAAACGCTTTCTAAAATGCTTTTGTAACATGGCTTGACCCTGTCTTGTTGTTTGTGGTTGCGCTGCGGTACACAGAGGGGTCGCTTTGCGGTTCTGAAATTACCAGCAGGCAACATGTTTCGCACTGTCAGACTGAGGAGAGATACTCCATGGGGTACTGGCAACGGTACCGAGCATCCGAGCAGGTAAGACTTACTCGTTAAAGTAAGTAGGTTCTAAGCCATTTGCGGCCTAAAGTTTTGTGTCTGGACCTAAAAACCAAATGTTAGTCTAGGCCCTTCAAGAAGGCCCGCAAAAATAAAGCGGCACCAACTAAAATAATATCTTTAACTCACACAAGATGACGGTACTGAATTCAGTGGAAATCAGCCACCCCATCTTCACGTAAAAACTGCATGCATCCAACATCAAATAACTACATTAGGCTAGATCATGTTATAATCTTTTGCAATTCTTCAAAATAGGAGTGCGGCCATTTGTACCGCTCTCCTCCTCCGCTTCGCCATTGTAGGTATTTTTCCTGGACTGAAGCGCACGCGAGGTAGTTTCCTGTCGCAAAATCATAAAATTGCCTCCCACTCAAATGGTAAGGCTATCCATTTTTCATCCGCATTTTTATGGTGGGCATCCACTCTTCCCCTGTATGTTTATTGTCGGGCACCTCTCTCTTGTTTACTCTCTTCCTCCGCTTCGGCATTGCAGGCATTTTCATGTGATGGAGGCCTGCATGAGACACTTTCGCCTCGCAAACCAATAATTTTTGGCCAGCCTGTGGCAGATATAGTTTATATTTAACCAACTGACGTGCCCTGCTCAGACCCTCCCTCCCACCCACCCACCCACCCCACCAAACCCCCCCCGCCCCCTCCCCACCCCACAGTGATACCTTCCACGATACCCTCTATATATGACTAGATCGGTTAGGTACCTCTGGTGTGATATAAAAATAACACACCACTCTTTCTGTCTTTCTGTACACCGTTTAATAAAGCAGCAAACAAGTACCATTGTTTGATTCTTTCCTTATAAATAGTAAATTAATAGTAAATTGTGTCGGTACCGCTTTTTCCATCTTTGCAATGATGGCCAGGCACACTGGTGATACGAACAGCCGGGATGAAACAGTAGTGTTCGATTTCCGCAGCAATGGCTGCACGAGCCCACTGGAATGTGATCGTTCCACCGGCCCTAGACGTCGGTCTTCGTGGAGACTAGAGATGCCCGGCATCCACTCCCCAACTCCGAGGCCAGCTACCCAGCGACACCTTGCGGATGAGCCACGCGCACCCATGACGGCTACAGGAGGTGTGGCTCGTTAGTGTATGCTGAAATAGCGGATGAGGGTGTAGAAAAGCTGCTTACGTGTTGTATGAGTGTTTCGCTTGTACAATTTGGTACCAATAATATTCAGCACTTAATATAACATCTTAAAATATGGTTAAAGTGATGTCGTATACAAATATATATAAATATGCACAGCGGGTATGGCAAATCCGGTGGCAAAGTTAATCCGCCTGTATGTATGTAGAAGAGCAGTTATTTTACAGCACGGTAACAACAGGGCGTTGCTCTATATCTTAAGCCTAACAATGTGTGCGTACAATGGTAGTACATAAGAAAAAGCATGTGTTCTAAAAATTACCATGTTTCGAATATATGGGAAAAGATTAGTGATCATCAACGGATAAAGGATAAACAGTAGCGCATTTATCTAGCAACTAGTACAATTAACATGAAAAATAAGCTTTGATTCACAGCAGAAAAAGCTAGTTACTACGAAATGTCCCACTATCACAGTTCAAAAGTTGTCATCTAAATGTATATGGCGGCAAGCACAATGTGCGGTTCAAGTGATAACAAATAGTATTTAGTGTTTGCTGGCGAAACAGTCACAGTTAAGCATTTAGCGGCTATCAACGCAGTTTGCAAGCTAATGGTATTACATAGGTTTTAAGCTAACCGTATCACACAGCTTATAGTCTTGTATATACATCACAATACAGGCGACCATTTGTAAAGTTGCAGTTATGTATAGACGGCAACTCGCAGTAGGAAGATTGCAGTCACAGTCGCGGAAGATAAATGAACTTCGTCTTCCTAGTTTGTATCAGCGGGGAGTGCGGTTCTTGAGTCACAGACTTGTTGCAGGTTGTCACTATCTGTTTCCTGGCTGTGCTCTTGGCCGAAGGTGTTACTTAATCAGATTCGTAGACGGCAGTGTCACTAGCTTCTCACTGTCGCTGGATGACGTGGAGACCTGTGTCAGACCCATATATGACAATAGTAACAGGCCCGTCCCTGGTTTCCATTCTTTCTACGTTAGCTGTTAATTTTCCCATTGCTACCACAGTGAGAGTACAAACATTTGATATGATCAGAGTCGACCCCCTCGGCTGTATAAATGGCACTTCATGGTCAGGAACCGGCACCGTTTATAAGAGTGGCAAGCAACACGAGCGAACTAAGTCCCAGATTTGTCCCTGGTCATACCCGTGATGTGGAATACATTCTCTCTCAAACTCATGTGATGGCTCACTAATAAATGGGCAAGTGAGGAGTCACTGAGTCGTCCCTTGTCACAGAGCCAACCAGATACTTTTATTTACACGATGCGGCACTGCTCCGTGCACAAGGCTCTGGCTTCATGGTAGGATATCCAGCTGCAGTAGGTGGGAGGAAGAATTTACAAATTCGTCGACATCTTCGTTATCATTCGCTATGTAATATCGATATATATTGATATATATTTGATCTCCTGCTGCCCCGTCCCCTAACTGAAGACTATGCCCCTTTATTGGAGGACTCCTGGCCACATGCCTGGCCTATTGTGGAATAACATTCAATTCTATTTTATTCGTCTGACAATTATGTTATATAACATTACTAATCTACTTCAACTTTGGTTGTGTGCTGCCCCAATGTTCTAAAGGCGATTAACAATAATTCTTGCCCATATTTAGCGGGGGGGGGGGGTGGGCGGGGGGGGGGGGGTTTGGTGGGGTGGGGTGTGTGGTTACTCCTTTATTAGTCATTTACATGACAGTTGTCTTGAAATGAAAGATGACTGTCGCATATAAACATGTCAGTGTGGAGTCAAGCATTTCCATTCTGTAACAAATATAACACATATCTGGATTTATAGGTCGAAAGCTTGCACAGTAAGCCCCTCAACAATATCCAAACAGAAAAGGCAGATATCATGGATTGTATAGTGAGAGCATCGAACATCACACTTGGAATTGTCATTCAAGTAGCTGGTAAACATAATGATCTTGTAAACGATCATTGAATGCCATCAAGGGATTCATGAAAAGATGGTTATTTTCAGCAGCTGATAATGAGAGATATCATACACATTAACCAGCATTCTGTAAGGATTGCTTTGCGATACATGTCCCCAACCTGGTGATATAAATCTTTAGAGATTAACAGTCAAACTCCAATAAAAAGTTATTCAGTTATATATGGTGAAGGAGAACGAAAAGGTTTTGAAAGCTGATATGTTTTTATTTCATAATTCGAAAGGAGACATAACCCCATCAAAATTGACGCAAACGCCTGAAACTCGAATTTGCTCGAAATTATGGAAAACTATAATTTTTTGTATTTCAAATGTCGAACGGGTGGGGGGGCCATAACTCAATGGAAAATTGAGGAAAATGTCTTAACCTTATACCTGCTCTATAACCCCCTATAATAAATCAGCCTACTAATTCTCATTTGAATCCCTTGAAAGAGTGCGGAAAGTGCGGAAACGGATATTTTTCGTATTTCATAAGTCGAAAGGGGACGTACCTCCATCAAAATTGACGCAAACTCATGGAACTCGAACTTGATTTGTAATTTCTCATAACAAAGCAAAAATTCCCAGTTGAATATCTTCAAAGACTGCGAAAAAATAGTGCGGAAAACTACTATTCATGAGTTGAAAGGGGCCATAACTCCATGAAAAATGGACGAACGTGTCTGAAACTCCTGCTTGCTCTGTAACTCGCTATAATAAAGCAACGTACCATTTCTCACTTGAATACCTTGAAGGAGTGCGAAAGAAGGTGTGGAAAGCTGATATCTTTCGTATTTCTTAAGCCATAATTCTATCAAAGATTGAGGTATACGCTTGACACTCGGACTTGGTCTGTAACTCCTTATACTAAAGCGATGTACCGATTTTCCCTTAAATATCTTGGAGTGTGAAAAAAATTGCGGAAAGCTGATATTTTTCGTAATTTTTAAATCGAAAGAGGCATAACTCAATCAAAAATTGACGCATGCACCTGAAACTCGGACTTGGTCTGTAACTTCTCATAGCAAAGCGATGTACACACTCTCAGTTGAATACCGTGAAGGGCTGGACAGACGGAGTGCAAACTTATAGTCCCTCCGGTTTTACCAGTATGGGACTAATAAACTGTATGTATCACAGAAGGTCTGTTCACGAGTATGAACTTAAGCAATCCGTAAAACAAAGCAAACTTGTGAGCTTAAGATAGTATGTTTATCTAATGCCACCCAAGCATAAACTTCGCGTGGCTTTCACAGCGTGTCCCACGAAAATTTATTGAGGGGGACCTATCTGATATTTAATATTAAGCTACAGTTCATAAATTTCAATATATCATGGATGGTATGTTGTTACTGCCCCCAAATTCTGTTTGGGATATCACATAATGACAGATGCACAACCAGTACCTGAATAGAAAACGGTAAGCCTTTTGAATCTGAATTGATGACTCCAGTTTCTCAGTCAATCATATGACGTCATCATCAACCAAGTCACACGTTGGATGACGGCATAATTAATTACCTCACGAATGACACGTGTTAGGCCATCATAATCCCTTAATATTCCGTCAAGTTCTACGAATTGTATGTCTTTACTATTTAATAAACTTTCTGTTGAATATGTTGAGACTAATTTTACTGGGCGCTTTTGCTGCCACATTACTAATGATTTGGAACAAGACAGTGTAGTCCTCACATGAGGATACATAGTGCAATGCAAAATACAGTAGATGCGATCAACATACCTCTCCATCGTTATTTGAGGTCCGATTCCATATAACACCTCTTCCTTTGCCTCCATTGGTAGGATTTATCAAGGCAGGGCGGGTGGGTGGGGATCCAGGTGTCTTGTTACAATCATACAATTTTGGCAACATAACGGTTGATCAACTAATAAATGGTAAATCACGTAACTGAGGGGGTAGGGTGGGCGAGGTGGTGGTGGTGGTAGGGACAACCTCTTTGTGGGAATTATGTAAAGACTGCCACAATCATGTTAATCTGACTACTATTACTGCTATTACTGCTGCTGCTGCTGCTGCTGCTGCTGCTGCTGCTGCTGCTGCTGCTGCTGCTACTACTACTACTACTACTACTACTACTACTACTACTACTACTACTACTACTACTACTACTACTACTATTACTACTACTACTACTACTACTACTACTACTACTACTACTACTACCACTACTGCTACTGCTGTTGCTGCTGCTACTACTACTACTACTACTACTACTACTACTTCTACTACTACTACTACTACTACTACTACTACTACTACTACTACTACCACCACCACCACCACCACTACTACTACTACTACTACTACTACTACTACTGTAGTGATTCAGGTAATTGCTAATCGATTGACCTTAAAAGAATGAACAGGAAGAACTTATAGTCAAATAGTGATGACCATTTCAAGATCTGGATATAAAACCTGTTTTGACTTTAAATGAATATACAGGTAAAATCACCTTTGACCTTTACTGAGCAGATGATAACTAAATAGTAAACACCCATGCAGAACCAAGGACATGAGCAGTATCCCTCCGACCAGTGCAGCCATACAGCAAGGGATAAATGCACACCGAGTGAGGATGAGCCGACAGATTAGTGTATAGTGGAGCAGAATGCAATGTTACTCAAGGACCAGTGCAGCCAAGTCTCAAGCTTCAGTTACACTCAAAGAAAGTGGAAAAACAATAAGCCCATAAAACAATGGAGACTTGTCAGAATATATCGTCAAAGCAGACAAGTGGGAAATATCATGGATAATGCTGCGATATATACAATATTAAAGACATACTACATGTGTACCTATATGGGGAAGACGCAGGCAAACCACCAAGTCAAGCAAAACAACGGATAATGTTATACGTTATTTAAATGTTATCATTTCAAAATACTAATGTTAATATATCAATATATTCACGAGTCCCCAGGAGAAATGGGAAAACAACACATTTCACAACCAGCATTTTCAAATGCTAGGGTCCCACATCCCCATAAGAAAGACAACCACGACCATCCAATAATTAAAGCAAACCATTGGCTTGTTTTTTAATTTTTCTTTAAAAAAAACCTGTATGAAAAATCTACAATAGCCAAGCGTAAGAAATGTATATACATGCATAACTTGTACCTATATTTAAACATGCAAAATCGCTATCTCGGTAGTGTTTTGGTATAGCCACCATTTGCTATAGCCGTATAGGTTATGAAAGTGTTGTCATGGGAGGGACCAGATGAAGTTTGTCTGAACAAGTGATTTGAGCATTGAGACTGAAAAGTGTTGAGTAAAATTGCTTCCAAAGCCTCTGTAACCAAGCCGCAGGAAGGTCATTCAATAATATTTAAACCTGGATCTATGTATGAATAATAATTACCATGGGCCTGTGTAACCAAGCCGCAAGGAAACTTCTGAAACGTTTTGAGTAAATGTGCTTCCATGGCCTGTGTAACCGAGCCATGGGAAGGTCATTCAATAATATTTAAACCTGGGTATGAATTCTGATTACCCAGGGCCTGTGTAACCGAGCCGCAAAGAAGCTGGAAATGCAAAGCATATAGCAATAACCATGTACATTTTATACATAGCAGTTATCCCCCTCAATATAATTGGTAATCTTGAAATCTCCCAGGAAGACGCCTATGTCGTCTTCCCAGCAGCCCAATTATCAACTGGTCTTCTCCATTCGCTAATCCGCCCTGAATAATATTATCAGGATCAGCCTCGCCATAAAGAATAGTTTCTTCCAACTCATCATAATTCTCCTCGCTATACACTAAACTGTTTTCTAGATCACCCTATCCTTCTACCCCATACAGAACTATCTCTTCAAGGTCTTCTAAATCTGTTTAAAATATATCTTCCTGATCGGATGGTCCAGATACATCCACTTCATTCTCACGACAAAAGACTGACTGAGAATTAGAAGTGATTAGAGAATCATCAGGAGCGCAAGTTTCTACAGCTATGGAGAGGAGAGAATTCCGTATTCGTTGTAACCAAATGGGGAACTCTCTGTCATGATAAGTTTTCAACTGATCATGATGGACTACTACCTCACGCCGTCTTCCCCTGATACAGTATACAACATCTGACAAACACCCAGTAACAAGAAATGGACCAGTTCATGGAGGAGTTAGCTTTTTTGATTGCCCTGTTTGTGTTGCAGAGTTCGCCAGATAGATAACATCGCCAATATGGTATGACCGAGCATTCAATCTACGATCAAACTCACGTTTTTGGCATTTTGGAGACTTCAAATTCTGTCATGCTATTTCATGAGCAAACTTAATGTATTCCTCTAATTCATGTGCATAGTTTCCATAGAATGGTAATGGTGGGGTTTGAGAAGCTGCACCAATCATAATATCGATTGTGTGCAAAATTTCTCTTCCCAACATAGGTTTATTGGCCGCAAAGCCGGTTTGCCTATTAATGGTAGAGTGCATGGCGGCGCCCAAGAAATGGGCATGTTTGTCCCAGTCTTTCTGATGATAAGTATCTTCAAGATAACACCTCATCATTTGTAGAATAGTGTGGTTGAAACGCTCTACTTGTCCATTCGCTGATGGGTGGTATGGTGTCATCTAGGTGTTAGCAATTTCCAATACACGACATAAGCTATGGAACAATGTAGCATCAAAATTACGACCTTGATCAGTATGCACCTCTAATAGACAACCAAACATGGAAATGAAATGTTCGGCGAATACGTTGGCAATTAATTCAGCACCCTGATGCGGTATTGCGACACAGTCTACCCATTTGGTGAATTGATCAACCATCATGAGTATGTAACGGTTTCCAGCTCCAGATTCTAAGAAAGGCTGAAAATGTCCAAATGAACACATTCTAATGGGTAACCAGCATGGAATTGTCCTAGAGATGCTTTGGCTTTGATATGTGCTTTTTTATTAAGGCTACATGCACTGCAGGACTTCACATATTGCTTGCACGCCTAAGCCTTGCCAGGGTCTTTTGCTGACCCATATGTCCAGCTGATTTAGGATCATGACAATTCCTTAAAACCTCCTTTTGAAGAGATTTTGGAACTAACATTTAGTGGCTGATCAACAGACTCCCAAATGTAATACAGAACCCTGTGCTCTATATTGAGTCTGTTAGGTAACAACCACCAGACTTTAACTGCAGGGCTAGATAAATATAGCTCTGAGTCCGAAGGTATATGATCAGACTCCTTCCAAGTGATGAACAAATTCAAGTCAGGGTCCTTCAACTGGAGCTCTCTAATCTGCTCCTGCATGTAAGAATTTAACCAATTGGAGGGTTGGCACCCAATGGTCCTCATAACATCTGAACTTCTAGCTATATCAGCGACACCCTCAACAACAGAAAGGATTTCACGAACAACCAATGATGCAACATCGTTAATGTCTATGTTAAACCGGGTCCATTGATTATGTAACCGGGAGCAATATTTGCAACCACCACAAGGTAATGATTCCAAAGTCTGCCCAGCCTTGTAACAGTCACACTCTGACTCAGTGGATGGTATTTTCGACAGACCATCTGAATTTGAGTGTTTCCCACTAGTACGGTATTGTATATTCACATCGAACTGAGAACGTTCCTCTAGCTAATGAGCCAGTTGCCCCTCTATTGCTTTGAAATGGAGGAGCCAAGCTAAACTGCTATGGTTATTTCTGACAACAAAGGCTCTACCCAGAAGATAGATTCTATATTGTCAAGTAAAACAGACAATAGCAAGCAACTCCTTTCAGGTGACACAGTACCTCTGATGGGCAGGAGTAAGAATTTTGCTAGAAAACGCCAAGAGAACCTCCTTACCATCTTGGAGCTGGGACAAGTCTGCCCCTATAGCCATTCCAGATGCATCAGTGTCGAGAACGAACAATCCTTCTGATCTTGGATACCCCAGGATTGCAGAATCTGATAGAGCTCTTTTAACATTCTCGAAAGACTCTGTATGCTTCAGTGACCAGCCAAACTCTATTTTGGGACTGGTGAGAGCATGTAATGGAGCAGAGATACCTGCAAATCCTCGTATATGCTCAATGTGATAATTTGCATACCCCAAGAAGGCGTCCAACTGTTTCCTATTCGTGGGACAAGGCCATGTGAGCATGCACTTAATACTGTCTGGCTTAATGGCAGTACCAGTCTCGCTGACCAGTCAGCCCAGGAAATTGAGTTCCTTTCATAGAACATTACATTTCTTTGGTTTACGCTTCAGATTATGTAAGAGAAAACGATCAAAAACTTTGCGAAGCTTGGTGATGTGTTTTTCAAAGTCCTTGCCTAGAACGATCACATCATCTAAATAGGCAAGACATTCCTGCCAGTTCAGACACTGTAGGACGAGTTGTATGGCCCTTTGGAACATTGCTGGACTGTTGCACATCCCGAAGGGCATTCTCACCAATTCAAAAAGACCAAATCTTGTGACAAACAAGAGTTTATGTTGATCCCTAGGGTCGACTTCTATTTGCCAATATCCGGCAGCCATATCCACGGTGCTGATAAAAGTGTTTCCGCCAAGTGCATGCAAGCATGCCTCGAAGTTAGGAAGGTGAAACGAATCCTTTCATGTCAGTTTATTAACAGATCGAAAATCGATGCAGTAACGTACTGTCAAATCTTGTTTACAGATCAAGAATGGGGCAGAGGCCCATTCTGACTTTGAAGGTACAATTATCTTTTTCTCGAGCATAATATTAAGATGTGCTTCCTCCTCACCCTCAAAGACAAGAGGGGTACGATGCAGATTTGCTCTCACAGGCTTCGCGTCCCCAGTATCGACTTGATGATAAATTCTCTTAAATAACCCAAGATCAAAATCATTTTTAGCAAAGATATCCTGGAAATCGAAGAGAAGATGCTTGACAACCAAAGCCTGGTCTCCAGAAAGATCAGTTACAGATCTGTTGTAGGTCTAAAAGATGATCTGGTAACTGAAGGTGGGTGTCGGTTTAAGCGAAATCTGTTGGGCTACCGACTGATTCTGAAAGACACAATATCTCATCTGAGGAGTTCAGGAAAACTTCAACTGGTTCCGTTGCTACACCCATAACATGGTTCTTTTTAAGTGTATCAAATTACGGAGAAAGGTTGTGTAAGAGCATAGAGACTCTATGATTTTCTTCTTTCACAATGGCATGGGGAGAAACCAAGCCCCTCAGATGGTTGGAAGGCTGTATTACTACTTCGGGGTTTGTATGATCAAAGGAATGATCTATATGACTGATAGTATGGACCGTTTCAAAAGGACAAACAATGGTTCGATATGTTAATTTCACTTGTGGGGCCTTTACATTATTCCCAGCACCTTTCATCATCGAAGCGGGGATCAATGTTTGATCAAAGATAATGGACAGATTAACCAGATCAATTACAGTTAAAGGTTCCTTAAAAAAAGCTAACCCTAAGATCACCGGATCAGAAATGTTAGCCACCAGAACATTCTACTTAGTTTGTAGGTCTCCTATTTGGATGTCCAATCCCCTCTCCAACTCACACTGTGATCACGTTATTCTTACCAGCCACTGTAAGCATAAGCTCCTCTCCCAAAATTAATTGTCTATTTAAGCTGTTGGCGAGATCTTCATCGATGACTGTCACCTGGGCAGCTGTGTCCACAATTATGGTGACAGGTGTACCATTAATGGTGATTGGAATGGCAAGGTTCATCGGAGGTCCTTGATATTTATATGTCCAGACCTCATACAAAGTTCTTTTATCCTGTTTATTGTCAGTGCGATTTATTTGTTGAAAAGGCTGACTGGGTTTGGAATTAGGTGAAGATGGTGATGATGATCATCGAGGCTCAGGGCAGTCATGACTAAAATTCCCAGGAGCCTGATAATTAAAGCAAACACCAGGTTTACTTCTTGAATATCTAGACAGCGACTCATTCCGTTGTATGCTATTTTCTGGGCTTCTGGTAGGCGAACGTCCCCTAGGAGTTAGAATATGTAATATTTTATTAACTGAAGTTTTTAAGTCCAATACTTCAGCTTTTAAGTTGGAAAGCTCAGACTTAATACCAGTAACTTCCTGTTCAAGTGTGTCTGCTTTGTCAGTTGACTGGACAGTCCGAAGATAAATCAGGTTGTTGAGCCTGGTGTCATCGGAGTCATTGTTGGTGTCCTGATCATGAAAATGCACTTTGCGGATTTCAGGGTGCCTTGATCCTAATACTAAATGTTGATTATGTACCACACTTTTCACATATTGAATGCCTCCTCCAGGGTGGACGGGTCCTTATTCATTGCTGTTAAAGCAGCCTTTTTGTCCTCGACACCACAGAGAAAATTGTCCATGGCAATATACTCCAGGATGGCTCCATCGCCATCAGGATAGCCATCAATAGTTAGCTCTTGTATGAGTTCCGCGAACTCCTCCAATGGCTGATTATCTTGATGGACCTCCTGGAGTCTATAGCGAATGGTGTGTCGTAAATCTTTTCTAACAATGCGTGCATTTAATTTAGTACTTAGTTTGATGTAGTTGTTTTGCACCTGGGGAGAGCAAATAGAGAAATATTTCAGTGCCTTATGGCGCAATGCTACTATGAGCATTTCAAGTCTATGACTGTTGGGCCACTCATAGCGATCAGCAATTCTCTCAAACAGGGCAAAGAATGGTCGCCACTCAGCAGCACCATCAAAAGTAGCCATTTTTGGATGTGGTGGTATTTGATAGGACCTGACTGCCAACCTCTTCCTAGTTCCTAGACGCTGGTGTTTTCTTTCTAGTTCGGAATCAGAATCGTTGTCATCATCACATTCTTGTCACTTTGTATATACCCCACTGGGCGGCATAAGATTGATTTGTTTTTTTAGACCACGGACACCCTTTACTGAGGGCAACTCTACTTAACGACCTGTTCCTTGTTTTCTCAATATCCAGTTGTCTAGTTAATTCCCCAACTTGCATAATTAGAACCAATGTATCTTAATTGTATTTTGACATAATTCATCATTGATACTAGCAATTTTGTGATTCAGTTGCAAAAGCCATTCGCCTAATAATTTATCACCTTCTTTAAATAGATGTGGATGTGGATGACCCTTAGTTCTATTCCAATTTTCAAGAGAGAAAATTGGGACATCAATGAATTTAATTAACTGGCCATGTTAAGAAGCAATTGAAACTGCAACTCGATACTGTTGGCACACTTTCTGGATTGCTACATTGCTATTTGCCTTCAAAGAAAGGAATTATTCATTCTTGTTGGTCAAATCACATGTCCCAGACCAGAAAAAGAAAATAATCTTATTGTACATTTGCACAGCAGTTTGAATTCTCGAATTTAACAATTGAACTAAAGTTGATGTTTTTGCACAAGAAACACACTGGTATTCGACCAGATCGTTTGGATCAGTGTGTGCCAGAAGAGGTGTTTTGCTGTTACCAATTACCATATGTTTATATTCAGAAAGAGTAACTTGATTGGTAACATACTTATAGTTCTCAACAAATTTTAACAGCTCTTTAGACATTTATGGAATATACCACTAACCAAATTGCCTATTATTCTCTTCTAGTCTCTATGGTAGTGATATTGTATAATGAGAAATTGAAAATGACTGCCTATGATGCTTTTGATGACACAATGAACTGAGAAATTGATGAGGTATGCATTCCGGACTCAGATAGACAACATATACACATACCACGAAAACTGAATATGAACATCACCAGAATTAAACAAACAGGAAATCATATATAAAACTTACAAGCACATACCTGTAAAACATTATTAAATGGACATGTTTAATTCACAAACTTATTTAACTGCATTAATGTTAGGTGAATACTCTGGGCAAAGTCAAAGTGATGCCAGGAAAGAGTTTAAAGTAAATAATCAGAAAATGATGGCGCCAAATTTTAAAACCACAGATATAGACAATGTAGACTTGAGAAAAACTGCAAACCAACTAGGTTTTCCAAATAAAATTTCTGGGCGAACTTTTATTCCTGACACCAGTTGTAGTGAATCAGGTAATTGCTAATTGATGAATATAAGTGGTACCTTTAGCTGTGATGAGGTGAGCTGGCCAGAAGAGAGGGAAATTAATCGGCACTGCTTGCCATCCAGGATTCGTCTCCCGGTGTGTGTCCTGTTGCCTGATAACCGACTGTCTACAGGCAACTCGGCAATATCTGGCACAGTATGGAACTAATGACTGCCATGCTAATTTATGGCATTCCCTCTTTTCTAGGAGCACCACACTACTACTACTACTACTACTACTACTACTACTACTACTACTACTACTACTACTACTACCACTACCACTACCACCACTACTACTAAAACAACATGTCGTACAGACACTTGTCATTAATTTAACTTGCAGAACTGGGTTGACTGTCATTTTGGTTGGCAACCAGATGATTTCGATGGAGTCAAGCATATTGTTGTACAGTCTACGCTGGTTTGGGTGCCCGATATAACGTTATACCAAAAGTAAGTATCAGATGTGCAAGTTCTTGTAATGAATACGTTTAACGCATATTTTAGAATAAGTGCTGGCTTTAAATCAGCATTGCTTTGAGGTGTACTCATACTCGAATGCAATTCGATAAGAGTATTCATATTCTGGTGTATATACGAGTACATGGATATATGTTAGAATGCAACTGATTAATAAGATGAATCCGTTTTGGAGAGAATTGTGGAGAAAAATTCGATGTTGTCAAATCCTTTTACTCTTTAATGTCCGTAGTATCACAAAAATTCCCCGTCCTAAACATTTGGGAAATTCCTTAAAATCTTTCTAATTTCTGCCTTGTTGTAGAAAGTTATTACGGGGTATACCTGCCAGTTAAATTTTTAAAGGTTTCTGTTGAAGACGCCTAAGTCGCAAGTACATCATGCTCGCTCATGTTCTCTAATTGTTATAAGACATGGTGTGGTACTATTACAATGTTAGCCCAGTCCTAAATAGCAGATAATTCGTGCGGGTAATCATTCATGCCAAACTATTGAATTAAGAATCTGTTCAAAAGACAGGACATCCATAATGTCGGTATCTCCATCTTCTCCAAACTGGATGGAGAAACAGATAATCAAGCAGTGATTTCTTTGAGACACCACAGGTATCAAAATGGTTGGAATATCTGGGGGCGTAGTCTAGGAATCTGACGGGTGCCCCTGGTATCGTTGGGCAATTTTAATGGTACAGCGATTGTGGCAGTATTGCTTAAGAGTTGGACTATCATGTATAAACATTAATTTCAGGTCATTTGAGGTCAATCCAGGTCAGAAATATAAATACTATTAAACA
Organism: Chaetoderma sp. LZ-2023a; assembly: GCA_034401795.1. Lineage (NCBI taxonomy): Eukaryota > Metazoa > Mollusca > Caudofoveata > Chaetodermatida > Chaetodermatidae > Chaetoderma > Chaetoderma sp. LZ-2023a. Next base: position 56,115,759 of record CM067360.1, read on the forward strand.
TGTAAATCTCGTGAACTCTTATAAAATGTCATCCTTTGCCACACTGGTTACCAAGATAATAGTGAATCTAAATGTATAAATCTAAAGTGATAGATGATTGAACCAACAATTCAGGTGAGTTATAATGAAGAGTGGTCTGGTAATGGCATTGGTTGATTGTTCCTAACAATTTGTTAAAATGGTGCATCTCAAATTGCCTCTACTCAATGTACTCCCTATCGACATCCTCATCACTTACAACAGGTATGTCACTAACGGTAGCAGCAGTTGCATACTGTTCCTCTGCTCTGCATACACAATACGATGCACATTATAATTTGGCTGAACAACAACTAATGTAACTTCTGGAGTGTGGTGACTGTGACTTGCAGCCTCGTACAATAATCTGCATCATTCTGGGGGAGGGTAGGTAGCAATTACTGTACTGCCATGCACAGGAACCGGGATTTTCTTCCTTTAACTCTAACCAGTTGCAAAGCTCTACGGCTGCAGGCTTCGCCTGCCATGATCCTTTCCACGAAATCACAAGATGGCGGGCACGCTCGGGTACTGCCTTAACAGTGCATGTTAAGACTTCTTATATTTAGAGGATTTCCCTCACAGTGTAAGCGTTTGTTGTTGAGAAATGTCGTACAAATATCAAAGAAGGTCAGTTCCAGCTTCCACGCAGCTGACCTCTTCTGCATCATGATCTATAATCGTTCATAGATTTAGATGAAACTTGATCAACAGATTGATAGCTGATGTGGTCTCTTTACCGGATTGATAGGATATGGCATCATACCCTGATATTGCATGAACAGTCAACATGTCAAACCATTTATTCACTAACGTAAATGCAGTTGATATAAAAAAACCTCCACAATTATATTTCTAAATAGAGAGCCAAGAGAAGAAAGGAAGAATACCAACAGTGTCCGTGTCATCACGTAGAATCTGAATGTGATCCCTCTGTGATATGAGGCCCAGGAGAGAGCTGGTTATTTTTTACTCAGCCTCTTCATGATAATAAACGCATTTGTCTCCTATGAAATGCAGACTATGGTTGTTGCTGTCAGTGTCACATGGATACTGATAATATGGCCCTATTATTCTCATCAGTTTTCATATTGTCACCCCTCACTGGTAGTAATGGGTTGTCATTCATGATAACTAATTTGCAAGTAAAGCACTCCAATTTTGCATTCCTGGAGCACAAAGAATATATATATCACTTCATTCCCATCAACTAAATACACAACTATTGCACCAAGTGAAGCATTATCAAAGACTGCTAATTTATGTATCAGGGATGTCTTGTTCCCACCACACATACCTCATTAGACGGCAAAGCTTCAGAAGGAACCTAAGCTAGTTCAAGGTGGAATATCTAAAAAGAAAAGCAGGATGTCTCTGCTCTGTGAAATAACATCGAGGTGGGAATATTTTTTTTTTATGGCATAGACTTGAGTCAGCAACCTTAATTCGTTTTCAGTACTTTCATTGTCGACATTTCCTTCTTCAACTGGGTATGTAATCGACCAGGAAGGTGAGCCAGGAATTATGCCCATATTATTCTCATCAATAACAAAGGTGTTCACATTTACTTCAGTTGAAGCTATGCATCCATGTTAGAGAGTGATTGCTCTGGCTGTGTTGTGAGTGAATTAGTGTACCTCTTGTCCACCAGGGCTGATGAGATAGAACCGACTGTGCAACCAATTTCGAGGACAATGGCTTGCCAAAAAGACCACTTTGATTTCACATATTGAATATAAGACTGTTTCCGGCACTGGTCCAAGAATACAGACTTCCAGACCACACACTGATGAGGAAAGTCATGATTTCCCATCAAGAATGCAGTAGGCATGATTGTATTCTGGCCATGTCAAGAGTATGGCAGGTGATATACCTGATATAATGACAGGGACGAGGAGCAAAGCGGTAAAGTATCATTCTCTTGCGCACATATATATGCAGAAGCCAACATCCTCTTTCTGAATGGAGATAAAAATGAATTAACATGACTAGTTTTATTAGGCAGTCATCCCGGAGACGACCTTTTCACAATTTTTCAAGTTCGCTCTCCATGGCCACTACTACTGCTTTAGACAAAGCAAGATGCTTTAGAAATGTTATCAGCATTCGTAAACCCATTATAGCTTTGGGCCAAGTACTTGCCTTCAGCTTGTGGCAAATTCCTTTGAATGCTGCATTGAGAAGATCTTCTCGTGCACTGCTGCTTGTCAAAGTGTCCATGCGCCAAATTAATGGCATGCGTGTATGTATGTCCCCTGATCAAACTACCAAGTTGATCAAAGAAGTTTGATGAGACAACTTGATTTTTAGAATAACTTTGTAATGGATTCCTTCCATAGAAAGCTTGAAATGAGTCTTTCATTACAATGGACCTTTCCATTTTTAGCTATTCCCCGCCCATTTCTATCTAAGCTCCACCCACACCACGCTCACGTTGGGATCGATCGATCTCTGAACTTGCTGAATATCAGTTTCCAGAAAACTATGCAGGTAAGCTATTGAATATTTTGAAACTAATTTGACTCAGTGTCAAAATAGTTTCAAAATATTCAACAGCATATTTATTAAATAGTAGAGACATCCAATTCTTACAACGTGTCAAACTATTAAGAGTTAAAGACGGGCCTAATAGAATCATTTATGACGTAATTATTATGACGTCATCATACACGCCGCGTAGCTGATTAGGATGTCATATGACGTCAAATCATCGATGGATACTCTGGAAAGGTGAAATTCACACATGTGAATTCAACTAAGTTATGTGTAATCACAACCTTGGAAGGAGTGGCCTTGACCTCAGCAGAGATTTTATTGGCGAGTTCAGTGATTTCACCATTATCATTCACGTTTTAGCGTCTTGGGTATGTCTTTTTGGAAGTAAGCAATGCTCACACGCCCATTTATGAACAGAATAATGAGACTACCACAGAAATGTTCCTCTAAGGTTCGAATCAGCTGAGCCCTTGCCGGTCGTTTATCAACACTGTTTTTGTCATCTGTATCAGTAACATCCGGCGGGTTAGTGGTAGACGTAGATGTAGAATCAGGATGTATATTCTTTATAAAGTTGCGGTGCACATCATATGGCTCTCCTTAATGGACCTTTCCATTTTTAGCTATGCCCCGCCCATCACTAGCTAAGCTCCACCCACACCTCGCCGTGTTGGAAATGATCGATCCCCAAATGCCCTAGCTATCAATTTCCTGAAATCTATACAGGGAAGCTGTTGAATATTTTGTAACTAATTTGACTGGGTGCTGTTGCAGAATTTATTAAATAGTAAAAGCAAACAATTTGTACTACAAAGCATAGACCGTCTTCAACTATGCGTTCGTGACATACTTTTCGACGTCATTCATGACGTCATTCATTATGATGTCATTGTACACAACACGCAGTTCATTATGACGTCATATGATGGGTAGGTACTCTGGAAAGGTGAATTCCATGTTCTATCAGAATTTTTTTGCATATAGGTACACCAGGTGCTGGGAGGCAAGAACCGCTGGATCTACTTGATTATGTTAATACACTTGCAGCTACCATGTTATTTCGCGATCCAATATGTCACAAAATATAGCAAGCATGATGATACTGTACATCTGTTGCATGCAAGGGAAACATTGCTCCATGGATTCAGACACGTACACAGGTCGCGCTTCATGGCCCGCTTTATTACTTATGCTGAGAATATACTCTTTTCTATTTGTATCCGTACATACATCAACTATTCTCCGACGATCTGGAGATCGCACGCACGCACGCACGCACGCACGCACGCACTGAGTTACCAATTAGACAATGTTGTCTAAATTCAAGTTGAGAATGTTCAGGTCGCTTCTTTGGCGGAGGAAGACGTATCGATGAATATGTTAGACCCAATACCTAGATAATATCGCGGGACGATCAGAAGCTGGCAAAAGGAAAAATGAGAATAAAATAGATTTTGTAAATTAAGTGGAGCAGTAGCCCTTATACAATATACTAAACTAGAGTATTATGAAAAATACCATAAACGATGTATAGCTTAAGGATATTACCTCGACATTAATCGCCACGATTTTCGACAACGCGGCAGTTGATATATTCGGAACTAAATTACGCAAATCCCAGAAATATAAAAAGACTAACCGCCCGTGGTTTGACAAAGAATGCCGTCAAGCTAGGAAAATATATTTCAATGCCAGAAAGACATTCCAACAGAATCGGACAACTCAGAAAAGAGATGATATGATCCAAGCCAGCAAAACCTATAGGCGAATAATGAATTATTCCATCATGCAGTATAAACATAATAATAAGAAGAAAATCCGCGAACTCAGTTTCAATAATCCAAAAGCATACTGGAAAATTATCAAAGAGCAAAACAACCAATATATATGCCCAATAGATAACAAGACAATGTATGTGTATGAATTCTTTAGGAACATAAATGACTCAAATATTGCAGGTGAAACAAGTATCCTAGACAACCCCGTGCCGCTTGAAATAACAGGCGATAATTATGAACTGAATAACCCAATTACTACAGCTGAAATATTAAAGGCTATTAAATCATAACACAATAATAAAGACTAGATAATATAATAAATGAGTATATTAAGTCAACAGAAAATTCATGTTACTGTTACATATTTACAGACCTCCTTTCAATAAAGCTTTGGATACCGCAGAGATACCCGAGTCTTGGACAAAGGGTGCCATAATACCAATTTATAAAAGAAAAGGCGACCCAAAAGAACCGAAAATTATTTACATCATTATCTGTACCCGAATAAACAAATCACTAAATAACGATAACCTACTTCTGGAAAATCAAGCAGGATATAGACATGAATATTCTACCACTGACCACATCTAAACATTATTTCTGCTAATAGAAATACTGCAAAAAACCGCAAGAAAGGATTGTACTGTGTCTTCATAGATTTTGAAAAGGCGTTTCAGGCCATATCTATTCAGTGTCGGAGATAGGTACAGAATCATACTCACTAAATTCAGAACGAGTAATCATCACTTACACATTGGGAAAGGCCATTGGGAGGGAACACTAAGAGAACAACGTATCCGCCAATTATGTGAGAAAAATTACATTGGCGATGAATTCCATTTCATGCTAGTTTGTACTTTTTTCAACAAAGAAAAACTAAAACATCTGGCCAAATTATTTTGCAGTAGACCGAATTATTACAAATTCCACAACTTACTCGCCACAAGAAATACAATGCTCTTACCAAAGATATGTAATTTCATTCGAATCATAACTGACTATTTTCCGGCAAGGTAAACAATCGCATAAATTCCCCAATATGCATGACGATAACGACGCTACTGGGGAAGAGGACGACTGCTACAATGACAACGACCCTACAATAATAGGACAATAGATGAAAAACTACGTCGCTAATGATAACTATGCATATGGAAGGATACAAACATGACATATGAAGGTAACAAGGATCACGACTACGTAGATGACGACAGCGACGACAATGACGCCGAGGACGACGACACCCACCAATAATAACAAATCAGCAACATCAACAGCAACAACAACGATATCAAACGACGACGACGACGACGACGACGACGACGACGACGACGACGACGACGACGACGACGACGACTATAGCAACGACACTGACAACGACAATGCCAAGGACAACAGCAACAATAACAACGGCAATAAAGCTAATATCCCCAACAACAACGACGATGACGACCATGACCACCACCACCACCAGCAGCGCCACCACTACAACAAACACCACCACCAACACGATGACCACCACCACCATCACCACCACCACCACAACTACCACCACCACCACCACCACCACCACCACCGCCGCCACCACCACCACCACCACCACCACAACAACAACAACAACAACAACAACAACAACAACAACTACAACAACGATAACAAAATCATGGTACAATAATGATAATAAGAATGATGAAAAATTGTGATTATATATAAATAAATTCATTATGTGAACAAAAACGTATACTGACTATTACAACAACATCAACAGCAACAGCAACAACAAAAACAACAACAACAACAACAACAACAACAACAACAACAACAACAGCAGAAACAGCAGCAACACTAACACTTGTAGCTCGCCGGGTAGTGTCGGCCGTTCCGGTGTATTATGTCGACTCGCCGCGCCGCAAGTGCACGACGAGTGATGATGCTGGTTAGCATCCGGTCTCGGGGTGATGGACCTTGTACGAGACTGCCCTGCGGGAAACAAAAACCGGCTCCTAAGGCCGGTGGAACTCAATCGTTCAGGTGGGGCCGTGCGACCATCGTCGCGAACATTAATCACAACTGTCTCATCCCAACAATGTGTGTCAGTATGCCTGCCCATAGCAATTTCGTGATCTAAGGACTTACAAGATTTGATTTGGTGACCTAAAAATATAAGTCTATACAATGAGTTTACCTAAACAATTATAAATATGTTAGATAATACTACAATAAGAGCAGACGAAAATACGAGACAGGTAGATGAACTTTTAAACATGGGGCTCGCGGAGGTACCACACAGACTCGTAGGTCCGCAGAGGTATCCCCGCAAGGGAGGCTCCCGTATACAAGACTTAGCTAATTAACTTAATATAAGTTATTATACCTCTAAACTGAAAGGAATAAGGTTATCTCTGAGGAAAAGTTATGGTGCCTCACACGGGCACTACTCCTAGTGCTAGTTTGGGTGAGGAGTATTATCCTCGTGTGGACCGTCGTCGCTGAATCCTTGCGAGAGGCAAGTGCCTTGCGCGGGCCTCCGTCTCGGGAAGGTGTCGCCACTGCGTAAAGCTGGAGAAGAGTAGTAGGCAAAAATGGGCCCACTCTAATATTTCAACCAAATAGTGAGATTATAACTATAGGGGTGGGTGCTGTTTTACGTGAAGACGGGACGAGCGATTCCCGATGGATTCCCTCGTCACCGTCTTATGTGATTCTTAGTATGCTGAATTAGTAGTTGCCGCTTTATTTATGCGAGCCTTCTGCTTTCCTTAATTAGCTTTTAGTTGTTTTCAAAACAAGAACTATTTTTTACCGCAACTGGCTGGTATCTACTTAGCTATTAGACACGCCTGTCACTGAGAACGGATGCCCTAAAACATCAATACTGATGGCAGTGCTCATACATGTTACTTAGTAAGATCTCCGAACTGGATAGGAATCTGGACATCCCGCTCCGTAACCACATAAAAGACATAGATTACTTTTCACGAAAGCATTATCAGACCATTGTTCTATCGTTATGGTGTGGGTGAGAGAGACGAAACCTACCGTCATGCCCAGACATTCTGATGGAATTCGGTGTGGGTACGTATCTCGCACGTCACCGGGTCCTATGGAACTAACCGTTTAACCTGTCGTTAGGTTTATATACAAGTTGCCCTGTTTTGCACTAAGGTGCGGGAGGTTGGTTCCGTAAATAAAATAATAATTAATATATGTTTCCGCAGTGCTTTCCTACATTGGCTAAAGTGCTAACTACTAAGTATCAAAAGATACGCGGGAATGTGTGTGATACCGCACCCTGGCCATCACCGCTCGGAAACCCCAACAGTTTCCCAGAGTTGGATCAGCCCATGGTGCTGATGGGGACATCCAAACAATTAAGAAGCCACTAGGCTGAGTGGAACATGAAGAGAGACAAAATCTTGGAGTTATGCGTCTTACCGGAGTGCGGGGATAGATTATCGCACTGCCGGAAGAGAAGAGTATATTACAGAGTATGTAATGAAGACAGTGTCTCTAATCATTTGAACCTATCCTATCGAGCTGAATAGAAAAGGTTTAGTCGGTAGCATGCCTAGCTAAACAAAGTTATAACACGGACAGCGACCTCAGTGAAAAATTGTTGGTTGCGGGAGAAAGTGCTGCATATATAAGAGTTGTTGTATAGTGTATCCTACGTGCACTGCAGTCCTATATTTTCTGTAAATAAGCAAAACATATGAACGGATGGCCACTGGCCATATATATATACATAATCTAACCAGAACAATCAATACGGTATCAAATGATCAAGGTATATGTATCAGTACAGGTTAACGAACCTACTATAGTGCGGTTAGCAACACATTGAGGAAAATGAGAATAATTATAAACAGATACAGAAATTATAACTAGTGGTCCTAATACCGTTACGGTTCCTTTTAGTCATCGGGACCGTTCTTACTGATACAATATAATTAACGAAATACATATAGAGAAATAATTAAACTGTGAATTATAGTTACTTGAATACTCGGTAGTCATTCTTAAGTTAGGCTACCGTGTTACTGAAATTGATACGTCATTCCATAATCGACGTGAGATGATGCGTTCTCAGGAAGCTGGAAAGTTCCTGCAGGTTGGTTCCCGCAAGCAGTTTTCCGCAAACAAGATTTCCGCAAGAATAGTCATGGCGGGAGTACATCGCTCAGCACTGTAAGCCTAATATGATGTCTAACGAGCAGTCAGCAAAAGATACGATAGTACTACTGTGGTGAAGAAAGTTCCCATACACCGATGGCATGGATGGAAGGTGTAAACAACCCAATTATAAGCGGGGGTTGTCAGAGGCAAACGAAGATACAAAACAAAGCTTCACGGTGCTGGGTACGTCAGTCAGCTCTGAAGATGCACCGGACAGGGTTCACTTGCTGCGGTCGAAAGTCAGAAGAACCTACACGATATTAGTGTGGGGATGGTTGAAATACCATTTTTTGGTGTGGCCGGTAGATCCGGCGAGTCATCCATCAAAGAACATCCTGCCTCTACATCTGTAGACTCACATATTCAGGCTGTAAAGGCCTCACCGCAAATTTGTGTTCCGAAGTAGATATTGATATTCGTGAACAATAATCAGAAGGTTCCAAATTGCTCCCGTAAGTAGGAGTTTACAAAATTGTTCTTACTGCGGTGGGTTGGCTACTGCTAGCTACGGGAGAAGAACAGAAAACTGAAGTCATATGCGTAATAGCTGTTGATCGCAGCTAGTACAGATCCAACCTGTTCGGCTCCTGGCCGAGGATGCTCTCGATCACTGGATCGCATCTCCTTTTATACTCCTCGTGACGTTACAGGCGCAGGCTCCAACCAATCATCGTTCGAGCAACAGGCAATCAGCGTGTAGCTAATAATAGCGCAGCCGAATGTTCTAGAGCATTCTAGAAGTTCTGCGTCCACGTGGTTATGACGTCACGGCAATATTTTGAAGATAGTCAAGAAGGGTTTTCCGTGGATAACTCAGCCATTTCTTAACCGATTTTGAAATGGTATACAGATTTGAAAAGCCCGTTGAATTCTGGTCTTGATCAATGCCAGATTTAACGGGAACAGGCAATCAATAAGGATTACAGGGTACCATCTCGGTACACTAAAAGCGCCATCCTATCTTGGTTGTAACTTCGCGCTCCATCGAAAACAGCATCCTGGGAGGCGCATGCGCATCATGTGTTTTAACGAACATAGTCGTTTTCACATAGCGATCTCTCCCAAGGGCTATATATGCTTAAGCCTCTACCCAAGGGGGGGGGGGGGCGTGTTCAGGAAACGAATTCAGAACGGGCGGTGCGTACCCAGCTTAGCTGGTACGGCCGGTATCCGACCGGTCCATCCGAGCTACACAATAACACTAACGACGACGAAAACGACGACGACGACGACGACGACGGCGGCGGCAGCGGCGACGACGACGACGACAATGATGATGGTAACAACCATAACAAAGATAACAACAACACCATACAATAATGATAATAAGAATAATTAAAATGGTGATCATACATAGATTAATTAATTATGTTAACAATAATGTATATTGACTATTACTATTAATATTAACATGTATGCACTCTGTCTAAAAGGGGAAACACTGTAACCTCCCATCTATCGCTTTATAGCTATCTGGGTATAAAATAAATACAATACAATACAATATAATAAATCTAAACGCGAAATGAGAAAGTATATATAGAAACACATGCCTTATGAAATTTAATTTGCAGATCCAGTGAAGTTCGTCATTCCTAGTGATGCTGAGTGAAATTATTTTATTGATTCTCCGTTATCCAGCCGTAATTAAATCAGCGTGTTTTGTGACTTTTACCACATTTAAAGAAACATGTGGAAAGCGTCATGTTGTTGTAGATGTGTTTAAACCTGAGAAAGATTGAGATTTTAATTTAATATTCAATATTTGAAGACATCAATTCAGTCATAAAAAGCTTTGGTTTCATTGTTCACTAATTAGCACTTCATGGCGCGTCAAATCCTTAATTGCAGTCGGAAATTAGCATATTTAATCATGCATATGTTCTGACCGCGATTGACCTCAGATGGCCGTTCATGGCTAGAAATTACCATTTGTGCATGAGTGTCGTTATTCCAAATCATATCTCCACAATCTCCATGTTATTGCCTTTATTTTGATACAAGCATGAACACTTCATTCGTCCATGATATTTGATACTTCACTAAAGGCGCGTGGCTAATGATGTCATTAGAAAAATCGCCCAACGATGTCAAGGGGCACGCTTCAGATTCCTGCCATACAAACCCATCCCCACCATTTAAAGCAATAAAACCCTATTTTAGGCAACTTTACGGTAAGACCATGATTTTGATGTGGTCTCCTTGACAATTGTCGTTGGGGACTCTTTTACAGCCTCGGGGAGAAAGCATATAGTCACACTCACAGTCTTCAAAAGATAGATAACGATAAGGCAACCGATCTCTCCCCCCCCCTCTCTCTCTCTCTCTCTCTCTTTCTCTATCTTAAGAAAACTAACTAGTTCTCTATCACCCACCCATACGCACACACGCACGCACGCACGCACGCACGCGCGCGCACGCACAGGGTCGCCGGAAGCCAATTTGAGAGGCGGGGGCAGGTTCCACAACAGGGCACACTTGATGGCATTGTCTGGAGGTGATATGAAATAGGTGTCCCCTCCCCAACCTCGCCCCACCCACTCACCCACCACACCCCTCCCTCTTATAGAAGGGTGTTCGGGGATACCCACCCACCTAACCACCGCTAGAAAAACATTGAAAGGTGCAGGCTCTAAGAATCGATTTCCTGCATTCTGAGTTTCTTATGACTCACGTATAAATGTTAGAGCAATGTTAAACGAAGAACTTATGTATCTTTGGTCAATTGAACCTATCCCCAATTTACATTGTGAGCGAGTGAGCGGACGGGTTGTGTCACTCTACAAATAGAGATGTGGCTTCTTCGAGAATATACTTTCCGCGATCTCGTATCGAAGGAGATCTCGCGAGGTACGAATGGGGTTGTGTCAGGTGCACGCGTTGGGTGCGCATGCATTCGTGCATGAGTCTGCACGGCGGGCCCGCACAGTTTGCTTTGAAAAATATTTGATTGGACCTTAGTTCATAATTATATTTGCTAAATTGTTGTCAAATTCCTTCAGCGGGATTCAGAGGAAAGGTGATTTTTTGTGAAAACTAGGTTATCCAAGACAAATCTACTAATCATGCATGTTGAACATGTGAACAAGGTTTGTTCAGCTCTTGCCTTCAATGAAAACCATGAAATTTCTTGAGTGTCATGTCAAGCAGTTTCACAGGTCTTTAAATGTAATTTTTTAAATAGTACAAAATCCAAGATGGCCCACCAATAAATCGACCAAGTAGCGCCCAGGGACTAACCATGAATCTGACCCTATGGGTCTTTCCTGCCCAACAGTTCTTAAGAACTAGCTTAAAGAATAAGATGGAGAGATGCGGGGTGAGTAGACAAATGAGGTAACAACACCGTTAAGTCAAATTAGTAATAAACTATTCAACAGCTAGTGTGTATAGAATAAGTAATTTAAATTATGATTTCGCAGCCTCTTACTTAACCATACTGGCGTGTGGGTGTCAGAGGTACATTTGGCCCGAACTATTCAAAGAAGGCCTTCAAATGTCTGATTTTGTTTTCGTGGTGACGGTGACATCATCTTTTATGGTTAGAACTCAAAAGGCTTGACATGGCTAATCATGCGCATCCAGACCGCACGAGTTGGCAAGGGGTGTGAATGGGAGCTCATACTCATATAAAGAGTACAGTGTTAAATAAAATCCGTGAGGATGATATTTATTGCTTACCGATGTAGGAGATATATATGGCTTCTAAGGGGGTGGGGGGGGGGTGGCGAGAGACAACACATCATAGACCCATTCCTCAAATACCCCCACCGACTTCACACTTCGGCGATGTGTATACAAATTATTTCTACTTTTGCACATGCTTCACCCGTTTATTAAAAACCTGATTTTGGTAGTTGCTGTTAATTATATTATCCCTTGTTGTAGTGTTTCACATTGCTGCACCCAGCCGCCCATCGTCGCACATATATTTTCTATTCTACCCACTAAGCAAGGCATTAACGGAGCGTGGACCAGTATCACGTCAAAACTCAAATAGCCTATGACTATGTATCTTACCTTTACTTGCAAAGATACATGGAACGTTTACAAATAATAAAATGTCAATATGTCGCAGGTAACTGCCACTACATAAATAGCGTCTGCATTGATGATTTGATTCCTCACTAAGGCCGCTCAGTCACGAGTTATCATCATTGATTTAAAACGATTTCTATGGTTATCATCAGTCTACACGACGTAAGAATAGATATATTCGGCCTAGAAGCACTCACATATTACTTTATGGACTTGTGTCAATGTCAAACCAATCGAACTTTAATACAACTGCTCAGTCTGCTCTGAATCTTTTTAAAGGTCTAAAGTAATGTTTACTAATTTTTCGCATAGAAATGGGTAAAGGGCACAGCTGGCCCCGGTGCCATCCCCTGGCCAACGGGCAACAGGGCAGCTGCCCCGCTGCCACCGTGCTGCCGGTGCCCCTGCGCGCGCGCACACACATACACACACCTTTCTCTTTTCGCCCACACCCCAATTCAAGTACCAATATGAACGTTACATACGTTCGGAATCGCTGTTCGGTAGCAAATATCAGATAAAAGACATTAGAAGCCATATATCAACATACTTATATAAGATAAGTACCAATGCTCACACCAAGCTACTTATGATGTGAAACCATGAGTGAGCATCCATCTGTACTGTACGTATGTGCGGGGTTTTTTTCTGCGTACGTGTGTGCGTGCCTCTGGGTGTGAGCGATGGGAGGGGTGTGAACTCACATAGGTCTTTTAATTATACATCTGAAATTTCACTTTATAAGCTGCGTCGTCTAGTTTCACATAATCCTTAGAATATACTGTACCAGAGTAATTCATGTTCTCTATGTGCAGAGTAACTAAGCTGTCAGTTTCCTCTTGGTTCAATGATAAATCTAATTAGTTGAATCAATGATTATGGAAGGGAAGTGGTTAGTGACTCTTTAATTTGGTGTCAATACCCCATATCTCATTCGACAGATTGAGGTGTGCGCCAAAAAAATGGAACCTGTACAACTCGTCCGATCCGTCGAACACGCGCTGTTCCAGTCGGATGGTTCATTGATTTCTCTAGTCCTTTTGGACATCGGTTTCGATTGATTGCACCACATAGCTCGGACATAAGGAAATAATCACATAATGAGGATCATACTTTATTCTCTTGCTTATGAGCCTTTTCAAAATCAGTTGGGGTGGATTCTGAGCACCTTATTGATATCGGTCAGTAGGTATTTAACCATTGTGGGTCAGTGACATGTGGATATAAATTTGGTTCACTTAGTAAGTGACCGGACCGCAGACTCATTACAAATATGTGTTAGGAAAGAGAATTTGCCTTCATCTACACAAAAAGTAACATTTTGCCAAATTCAAACATTTGAAGGATTTCAGTGTGGCGTAAAATTCTCTCCCATGGGTCATCGGTTAGAACCTGTTTATGTGATACTATGCTAGGCCTATGATATGGAGAAGTAAAAATCGGCAGGATTTCATAACATTTTCAACATTTTCGAGGAAAACCAGCTAGCCCACAGCCCTACACGCCCAAATAAATTCTCCGAGCCAACTCTGCGATTCTGTACCTCCCCACAAAACCACTCTGTGATTCTGACCCCCCCCCCTCCCTCTCTCATTCTATCTCTCTCACCCTCACTTATACACGAGTGATTGTGTTCTGCAGCAGATGAAGCGAAAATTTCTATCAGATACAATCGTTTATTCTTCAACCTTCTCCGATGTGTCTTATCCATTGTGAGCTTCCTGCACACATTTAGTTTTTTCTCTTCTTCAGTGGTCAAAGAATAGGGTTTTTTTTAGGTCTGATCGCAAAACACTTAGGAAATTGATGTTGTGGCGTCCTTTGCGTGGCTAATACATGTTGGCACCTAACACCGCAAATTATATCGCTTGCTGTGCAGGCGTATTTTCTGACGCGTGTCCAAACTTAGACTATTGCTGTTGCGCTATACTCACAGATAGTGACACTGTGTTACACAGTGTGTAGACTGTGTGGCCAGCAATGATTTGTAATGTGTCGAAGATGCTTGCGGTGGCATGTGTCATACTTTTTCAAGAGGTATTTGGAGCTGCCCAACCATTGCAGTTGCATAGCATTATGGAAACACGTGTCGCATCAAATAGTTTCATCGGGACTCTCACGGGGACGTATAGAGTCAGGAATCCAAAACTTCCTAAAGGGCTGGAAGGCAATATTTTCTATTCATTACCCAGGGAGTTCCAATGCTGGTAGTGCGGCAGTGAAAGAATCCAAGATTCTGCTCTTCCATCGCCATGGGGCTACGTCATCATTCCTTTCTGTGGGATAGGATAGGTATATCAGTTTTGGCTTCAGTCATGAAGATGCTTGCAGCCTCTAGCTGTTACAGTTATTGGAAGTAATGTGTCCGGACCGTTTTATTCTTCAATAACGTCAACATCATCTGCGTACTCTGGCATACCTATCATTGAAATTGGGAGCGCTGGTCATGCGGACTGTTCTCCAACAGATGGTGATGATAGAGCTGCGGCGAGATAGCAAGTGAAGAGCATTGGTGATAAACCATCTCCGCGTGGTGTACTTATTAATGCTTCAAACTCAGTGAAAATCATCGATTTGACGCGAACATTTAGCTTTGTATTTGCCCATAAAAGGGTCACAATGGTTAGTTCGTTATCATCGTTGCCAGCTTGATGGACAGATTCATGGATTCGTGTTCGCTTGATGGTATCAAATTCACGTGGCATGCTGATTCCAATAGTATAAAAGTCCCAATGCGTTTATAGCGCTACACGTCCCTTTCAATCACACTCTCTCTCTCTCTCTCTCTCTCTCTCTCTCCCTCCCTCCCTCCCTCCCTCCATCCCTCCCTCCCTCCCTCCCTCCCTCCCTCCCTCTCTCTCTCTCTCTCTCTCTCTCTCTCTCTCTCTCTCTCTCTCTCTCTCTCTCTCTCTCTCACCTTCTATGTCATCGTTCTATGTTTGAGCTAATCAAATGTGATGACCTGCACCTAAGACATGTCAAATCACAAGTAAGCTTTGCGCTTGATGATGGTTTATAAAATGTTATGGCTTCATTATTCAATGCTGCGTCTATGTTTTATATTTCAGCAGCGTTGCCGATGTCCTAGCGGAAGCGATGCGGGAATTTCGGGCCGTGATCTACCACACCGGCGACGTTATGCTGAATTTCCCCAATGTGGTACACTCTGTCTGTCCCGTTGATGTGACTTATTTCCCATTCGATACACAAAAATGCCTGATCACATTGGGAACGTGGGCTTATAATGGATTAGAGGTCGACGTGGTTAACTTAAGAGAAACAGGCGACGTTACAGCCTACATCAACAATGGCGAATGGGAACTAATTAATATCACTGTCGCCAAATACACCGAATACTACCTTTGCTGCCCGGAGCCCTTCCCTGATGTGAGATTTGTGCTCTATCTAAAACGAATGCCTTTATTTTATCTGTTCAACCTGGTCTTTCCATGCGTGTTGATAAGTGTTGTCTCTGTGTTATCCTTCTGCCTGCCACCGGAGTCTGGTGAGAAGGTATCTGTGGGTATCACAGTCTTGTTGTCTTTGACCGTGTTTCTGCTTATTGTCTCGGAATCCATGCCTGCCACTTCTGAGACCATACCAATGATAGGTAAGAGAATCCCTTGGAACAACAATTTTGATTGGATTACCAATCATATTTGCTGAGACTAATGAACCTATAAATTTTAGTAATAATGATGCTATAAAGCCAAAAGAATGGTGACGTCGTGTAGGTATTGTTACATGAGAAACGTGGCTGTTTATTACTAGCGTTATTGACACATGCTGTAAAATTTAAGGTTTTCCCATTGGATGATTGAAAAGCAAGGTGAACAAGCACACATGCACACAGGTACGGACTCACACACACACGCACGCACGCACGCACGCACGCACGCACGCACGCACGCACGCACGCGCGCGCGCGCATTCACGTAGGGGCGCACACACGCGTTACAGCACATTAAAGCCTATTGTAAAGCCGTTTGTGACGCTCTGTTTCTCTCCAGGTCAATATTTCGCTGCGACTATAGTTCTCGTTTCCCTGTCCTGCCTCATGACGGTCATGGTCCTCAATGTTCATTTCCGGGGCAACAATGGACGCCAAGTTCCAAACTTGGTACGAAAACTGGTATTAGGATTTCTCGGGAAACTGTTATGGGTTGCTCCAATGGTTGCTGACATGCTCGATTCCAGGAAAACACAGGTTTGTTACGTGTGTACATTGTTCATACATTAATGGATATCTCTCTATAGGAAATATTATTATATAGTCATCAATATAGATACATATGATAAATTGTAGGTTTGCTCTAGGTGCGTGCCATAAGAGTAGCATAGTAAGTCATATGCTCAATGCGACCACTCTTTTACCTATGCAGACCGCTACATTTTACGTCATCCTCGAGGGGTAAATGTTATGACAATGAAGTTAAAACGTTGTGACCAAATAGATGGATCCGATATGTCATTCATTTATATGTCACCGACAGTCTGACGTCGCAATCATAATGCTTAATGAATAACGCAAATATTTTCCGTCGTGAATAGTGAAAGGTCCATCAAGTGTACGAATTGTGCATCTTTGACGTATTTACAGTTTAATAAACATCCTGTTGTGTATGTTGAAACTAATTTAACTGGGCGTTGCTGCTACCGCCCATCTCTAACTAAGCTCAGTAGAAGTGAGACGAGCTGGAGGGAATAAAAGAAATTCATACCTATGGTCTTTTTTGTAACGATTTCTTTTGTTCCCTCCCGCTCTTCTCCGTTCTGATTGGATGCTAGATGTAGAGGGTGGGTCATAAGCCCCTCCCCTTCATTAAATCACGTGACTCCGGTCATCCGATAAGACTCTTAGCGTCCTATCGTATAACAATGGTTGGCAAGGGTTAATGAGATTTCTTTTGTTACCTCCAGTTCTTCTCCTTTCTGATTGGCTGTTAGATGTAGAGGGTGTGTCATAAGCCCCTCCCCTTATTAGACTCCTAGCGTCTTATCGCGTAATGATGATTGACAAAGGTTAATGAGGGTAATTAAGCGACTTCAAAGCACCGATCTCTTCGAGAGAGTACAATGCGCAATGGTTAATGTATTGTGTAAGGATGATTGATAGTGTACATGTCTGGACTCGTATTTTCTGGAGTCTGGGAACTCATTCAATCATGAATTCCCGCCCCCTCATTAAATCACGTGTCTCCAGTCATTACATCACGAATGCTGCGAGATATTCCGTTATAATTGCTTAATAGGCTGTTGTACGAATTGTACGTCTTTAGTATTTAATAAACATTGTGTTGAATACAATGAAATTAATTTGACTCGGCGTTGTTGCTGCCATAAGCAGTAACATCACCCAGTCAAATTAGTTTCAAAATATTCAACAGCTTTGCAGGAATAATATCTTAAAATAAAATAAAATTATAGATATAATTATAACCTAGAATTATTGTCATATTTATAACCTATAACTATTGAATTCGTTTTCTCAATCAATTTCACATATATTACCGATATGAAAAATTGATATTTTAGCTATCTAAGGCTGTGTTCTCACTGGACAGTTAATCGGGAATAATGCCATGCCTCAGTATTGCATTACGCCGGTTAAGTCTCTAGTGAGAACATGGCCTAAGCAAAGGGTACTCTATTTCCTAAAACAGTTTCAACAAGTTTCAAGTTTATTGAAGTAGGCCTACTCCTAGGTCACTATAATGTGTACGTTCGAGTCATGAAAACGTAATAACAAATTCGGAGTAGGTATACATGAATACATTAACTTAACGTTCACCCCCAACCCCCCAACCCCCCCCCCCCTCTCAAGCAACACTATCACCATCCCCACCCCCAACCCACCCCTACCCAACCCACCCCACACACCTACACCCCACCCCACTCCCCCACCCCACACACTCCCCTCATCCCCCTCACCTCACCCACCTACCCCCCCCCCGACCTCACACACACACACCCCGCGCAATACTGTGGCCAGATGACTAGTCTAAATACTCGTTTCTCTACACTGATGTGACTAGTCTACCAGTCAAAGCATAGCAATTATTCATTTCGTGAATATCGGATTCTAGGATTAGCTACCCTCAGATCCGTCGTGTACAATATCGTATGATATTTGGTACTTGGAAAATATTGGCATATGTTTCCCAACACTCAATGGTGAATATTTATTACAGTATCATCACATTACGTCATTTAGGGATTCCAAGATACAAGGAAATATAAGCCGTTATTGACAGGTCGGGTGCGAGGTGTGTATGAGCATGAATACGACCATAATAGAGTGCTAAGGAAACCAGTTCCATGATTCACTGCCGCGTGGTGCCTGATGCTGATTGCACAACTTGTGATCATCCTGGAATAACCCTACTGGGCTAAGGATTAGGCACTAGTACGTCATGACGAGTGGTAACCATCCGTCATCATGACAAAATGGAAATTGTGCCATTGTGAATGTAATTACAGCAGTATCTTACTTGGTTGGTTAACGCTTCTGTCACAATAAACCAAAAGGTGTGGGCGCACGAAGCATGCGAGTTATGGCTGTTGATGAGTCTTGTCAAAGCCAGCAAAGTTTATATTATCTGCCAGGAACCATCACTCCCAAACCGGTTCCCACCAGTTCCAAGATTGCACAACGATGGAGCAAGCGACCAATCAGAGTGAAGATTTTAGGGGGAGGGATAGCCCAAAATGACGTCAGCTAGAGGAACCACTTTATTTGTATATAAGTTGGTGTCTACTCTGTTTTCAGTTATCTTTACATCATCAGTAGATCCGAGTGGTTATCTCGATACTAATAGTAATAATCTTTACATCATTATTTGACGAGTAGTCTTTGTTAGAAATTATAGTATATTTACGATTACAAGTATTATTGCAAGTTATCTCAATTTGTACAAGCCTTCAATGTGGCCATTGTAGAATTTTAGCAATAGAATATACTGTTGTAAGATTTATATGTTAACTTTTACAAACATGTTAATTATTATTTGTTAGTGAAAGGAAGACCACCTTTCCCGAACTGCAAGAGAAGTCAGATTTATTTCATTAAGAGGATCATGAATTCTTCAATTTGGATATAGATAAAAATGTGTAGAAATATAATTTATTGCAAAATCCGCCCATTCAACAGTATACAGGCTCCCCTGTCAGTAGAGCAGAGACCATACATAGTCAAGCATGATTGTTGCTGTCTTTACACATGAAGAACAATAGCCAAATTCGCAATAACCTCATAATCAACTGTGACCAGTTTGTGGGAAATATCATGTTTGTGGACAGGTTTTGGATAAGAGCTATTCATTATCTTGCACTGAACCCATGATCATAGTGCATTTCATACACATTGCTCTGTCATCCATTATAATGTTTCCTCATCAAGATTATTTGGTGACATAAAAGACCTATAAAGGTTTCAGCAGTCATGTTCAATTGAAAGCAGAGTACGGAATTACATTGCCCCTGCATCCACATACGTCATGCATAGGGCCTCTACATTAATTGGTAATTCATGAATGATTTTGATGCAATAGGGATTGTAGTTTATGGTCATATCAATAGGCCTACAAACATAAAATAAAATAAATAAATAAATAAATAAATAAATAAATGAACGAACGAACGAACGAACGAACGAACGAACGAACGAACGAACGAACGAACGAACGAACAAACGAACTAACGAACGAACGAACGAACGAACGAACGAACGAACGAACGAACGAACGAACGAACGAACGAACGAACGAACGAACGAACGAACGAACGAACGAACGAACGAACGAACGAACGAACGAACGAACGAACGAACGAACGAACGAACGAACGAACGAACGAACGAACGAACGAACGAACGAACGAACGAACGAACGAACGAACGAACGAACGAACGAACGAACGAACGAACGAACGATTGAATGAATGAATGAATGAATTAATTAATTAATTAATTAATTAATTAATTAATTAATTAATTAATTAATTAATTAATTAATTAATTAATTAATTAATTAATTAATTAATTAATTAATTAATTAATTAATTAATTAATTAATTAATTAATTAATTAATTAATTAATAAATGAGAATGAACGATGACGAAGACGACTTCAAAAGCAGCAGCAACAACAACAACTACAGTAGTAGTGTCGGAAATTAAAATGATACGACCTCCCTCATCTGGCTGCCGTTCGGCGATCCGTGGCCCCCACCGCCCTCTCAATCCCTGGGTCATAGGTTGTTGAGATATGTGGTTGGTGTATGTCTCTAGATGGAGGCCCCCAGGGTTGTTGAGACAGGTGGATGGTATGCCTCTAGGTGGTGGTCCCAGGGATTGAGAGGGCGGTGGGGGCCACGGATCACCGAACGGCTGCCAGTTGAGGGAAGTTATATCATTTTAATTCTGACACTACTACTAGGCAAATGATACCACCGCCCGCTCAATCTCTGGGACATAGGTTGCGGGGGACACCACAGATTGCCGAACGGCTGCCAGGGAGGTAGCATCACACTACTACTACGAGGGTCTGAATGCCCATTTAGAGACAAGCCTCCACAGTGATAAACACCACTGATCGCCATCAACCACAGGGCCGGCCTCTCTCTCTCTCTATTCTGTGTAGGCTCAGATAAACACGTAGTCTCTGCCAGAGTCGCATCGGCATGATGGGACCACCCATAGAGGCTTCCATATACCTTGACAACGCTCACCTGGGAGCGGGCTAAAGTGATTAGCATGTGAACCACGGCAGACTCTGGCATGTTCACATGTTACGCAGAGAATCTGGTGCGGAGCAGGGGTCTCCAGCAGACAACCACGTCCTACCCTCTCCCCCCCCCCCCTCCCTCCCCCCCCCCATTGAAGTGGCAGACAGACTCGATCTCTTTACGTGGGTGAAAGCGGTCATAAATGTTTCTCCGCAAGGGGTCGACCCAAGGATTGTACTGTGGGTCATCCCGGAAGTGGGCCCACTTTGCATCCAATATCATGGCAGTCTCAGTGCCCTGTGCCACGAGCAGTATGATGAGAATCGTGGCTATATCTGAAGAGTTAAACTGAACAGAGTGAACCCCTGGAGAAATATCTGTGCCAGATCGAGCCCTGTTCTATCCAGATCGATAGTGATCTTCATCCCCTCAGGGGCAGGGGCTAGCTGTTTCACTCTACCGCCGGCTAAGAAACGTAGCTCTAGGACTATATGAGTCGTTTGCGGGCTAGTGAGGCTGACTCACTGAAGCAGTTTAACAGCCCCCTTGACTTTGGAGACATGTGCCACACCATCTACCTGTAGGGTGTCCTCCTGGAGGTTAACAGCTTCTTCTGGTCCATCGAATGAACGAGGCAGCAGGAGCTTTCCACTTGTAACCCTGGTCCAGGCAACCCCCTCCCTCGTCAGGGAGACACCTTCACCTATGTAGGTGAGGAAGGATGATCCCCGATTATGGAGCTTTCGAACTGTCCCATCCTTTTTCACAACAGTGGAGAGGGGAGTAACCTCTATGTCAATGACTGTGGGAGGCCTATGACGGCGCAGCCATGCTTGCAAGTCACCCCCAGGTCCAGCGGGGTACCACACTTCATTCTTTTCAAATATGAATAGCAGGTTTTTTGTCAGGGTCAATAGCAGGCCATCATGGGCCATTGGCGGGGCACCTCTCGAATAGCATCTGTCCAAATGAAAGCTAAGGTCGTTATTTAGGGTGTTGATGTTTGCCACCTCTGTATCCGAGAGCTCAATCAATGGCTCGAGGATGTACTTCCTCTTCGGGAAATCGTACCGAAACACGATCTTGTTGCCATCCATGTTGTGACCCAATGGGGGTGGAGGGAGACTGCCTTTGAGTTTGCTTCGTACTGTAGGGCGAATGACTTGCCATCGCTCTCTTCTACCTTGGCAGCTTCAACTGCGTACACATCTGCCAGGTCAGCAAGACCAGTCGAGTGAGCAAATATGGGTTCCATATCACGCTATAGAAGGGGTATAAACAAGACATAAAACCATGCCGATTGTCCGACTGCTGCTCTCCGATAGTGAGAACGTAATCTCACCCTCTCTAGAGGGGAGACGGGTGGTACAGTACCGTGTAGAATGGGTCCTCTTCGAGGTGCCCGAGTGGGCACAACATACATACATGCCGATGTACTGTATCAACCTGCGGGCAGTGCACACAGCAGCTCACTGGTAGAAGTCGGCGGGACGTGATAGAGTATCTCCCAGGTGCCAACAGCAACCTATGGAAAGCTATCAGTCCTAACCTGTTCACACCTGTAAATCACCTGTTTGTCAGCTCCTCCATTAACATATATGCCAGCACGGATGGGGTATCGGATGTCCATTTAGAGTGTACCCTCCTATTACTCATTGACATGACATGATATCACACCAGAAATATCTGACTTTTGCCGAGATGATGAGGAGCCCGGTACAGTGTTGCCCCTTCATGACCCCTGCACAGAGGCTCGCACAGCAACAGATCCGTCAACAAGAAGGAGTACGACTACAGCATGAGAGCTGGTATTAACAGAATGCGAGCATTGCAAGGAGGCGAAGAACAGTGAAGGTTCCCGATACTGGCAGGCCCTCCTGGAGGAGAGTAAGCGGGACGATGTCTTCACATATGATGATGAGCCAGATGTAGCAGAGACCGCGGACGATGCAGTGGAGGCTGCGGACGAGGATGAGCCAGATACCATACAGTGGGAAGAAGAGATGGCGCGGAAGTGTAAGATCAAGAAAGCCATCCAGAGGCGGATCTACCATCTTGGTCATAAGGTGAAGTTCCAGATGTCACGTCGCAGAAAGCCACTGGCACCCGACATAGTGCTGGATGACCCCTGTCTAAGAGACGTCTGTATCGACACCAGCAAGCTGGCACGGTTCGCCAGGCTCTCCAAAATGAACTCTTCTATGACTTATGAACAGATTCTGCATGTGATGCATGTTTACTCTCGAGGTATACTATGGCAAAATCTGAGTGGCGGAAACAACCAGAACTATACCCGTCCCTAACGGCTGACGAGGGCGGTACCATCCACGGCTGGCGACTCCAGCAGATAGATACCATCAGACAGAATCTCGTCCATGAGGCAGAAAAGTACAGCAGAATGTGTAGGCGATATAAGACAGCCTACAACGTCCTCGCGCGTGCAACCACTGCTGCGGGTGTGACTGGAGCCAGTGCGTGACCCTAGCTGCCACTGTCTTGGCCACTAGCTTGGGGGTCGGGCAGCGGCAGATCACAAGGAGGCTGAAAAAGTATGCTAGGTGCGTGGCACTGGCACAGAGTATGCTACGGACTATCGACGAGTCTGTCAGCAAAGCTTTCGATGATGGCCAGGTCACAGATGAAGAGTACCACCATATATTGAAGGTCCAAGCCCTATCCCGCATGGAGAAACCTAAAGTGCGACAGCAATACCTCATAGGCTCCAGCGGGCGGGTTGATATGGAGGAGTTAAGAAACGAGATGTTATGGCGAGGGTACCTCGCTGGTCTCTGAAGCCGAGATGACTACAAATAGTATGCTGCCTGTACGCTAGCCTTAAGAACATCAGTATAGATGGCCTTCCCACTGAACCTCACGACAGTCATCCGGAGCCAACCGCCCCTCCTGGGTACACCCTTGACTGGCCCGAGAGGTCTATTGGATAATATACCAGAGCTAACACCGTTTTCCATCACAGTGGATGGACGATCCCGAACCAGCTTCTGTCAAACCACGACTGCTGCCCAACCGCACCATCACCATCAAGGATGCAAAGCAAGCTCATACTTGGATGGCTGCTCCAAGCCTCTCATACTGGAATCAGCAGCTGAACTTTGCCATGTGGTGTGCCATGGCAGGATGTGGAGTAAGTCCCATCCGGCTTCACTCCTATTCTGGTACTCCTGAAGCTGTGCTCATCGCCAGCTGTCTCAAATTCCACGTGTACTTCACGGTGTGACGAATCCTCCATGAGCTAGGTGCAAGCCTCCCTGATACAAACGACTTCGAGCCACAGCTCAACAGTCATAGCGTCTCAGCGGCCAGCAGACTACTGAGAGAGTTCAGCACTCGCGCAGACTATCGGTGGCATTGTGGTGAAAACAGCAGTCTAGGGGTTATGTACGGTGACCCGAGACGTGACTACTCAGGATTCCCCTATCGAACCACACGACGAGTAGGCCATCGGAAGACAGCGACATTCTCATTCGATCCAAACTCCGACCCTGGAGCGCTGGTGCAAAATATGCACATCACTGGCTTGCGGCAGGACTATCCAGATGTATGTGGAAGTACTTTGTCCCACACACCACCTCAGGCCTCACACCAGCAGGGATCGTTCGGATCAACCAGTCCCTGGAAGCACTGTGTTACTACCTCCTTACGGCACAGACCCAGCTGCGGCATTCCATAGATGGTGTCAGCGGAGCAGAGGTCCAGGCCATGTTCATCAGTCTCGTTGAGGATATGATCATCGTGGCAGACGCCAGTAGTCGTATTGCTAAGATCCAGGAGGGGTTTCAGAAGGCCCATCGCAAACTTGACTTTGCTATTTCGCCACACCCACGGTTGATTCCGAGCAACATGATCGTGAACATCTAGGACCTCCAAGACAGGGGCTATAACAACATGATAGTCGAGGGGAGTTCCCCATTGTCCACTTCGGCTTTAACACTGACATCAACGGACCTACGCATAATACGGGCCATACAGTCGTTCCAACCCTGACACTGCAGCCAGTGAACATGTCAGCTCCAGGTTCCCTGACACTGCAGCCAGTCAACACGACACCACTTCCCATGGTAGCTCTACATGTGGTGTCAGGCCTAGCTATCGTAGTGCTCGGGATCAGCCTACTCCGCCGCTAGCAAATCAGCTATAAGTCTATCCTGACTCTCTACAGTAGCCGTAGCGACCACGGTGAGCCACTGAACCAGCTTGGCATGCCCTAAAGCCCCTATACCTGCTGCCAACATGCACATCCAAGGGCTGGAGGGTTCGGCAGCACATCATTTTTCCAGCTTATAGTATCGCAGAGCCTTGTTCAGCTCTGAGTCTGGTGGGCCATGGCCGTCTGCAACTGCTGGAACACATCTGACAGATACTCCCGATCCTTGTAGAAACCTTTAGCTCGCAGGAGCTGCTCGACGATACTCCCGCCCATGATAAGGTATTCGAGGAAGCAGATCTCTCCCTTGCCAAATCCTAGATAGAGCTTCACAACTGTCAGCTCCTCTTTCAGCTCAGCACCAGAGAGCTGAGCGAGCTCATCTGGTGTCTTCTTCTTGTAGTCCTTCAACTCCCTCTGGAAGACATCATAGTACTTCTCACATAGCGTGAGTCCGGACATGTTTAAGATGTCTCAATAGAGAGATGAATATTCCTGAGTACCAACCCAGCCACCTGGCAGACGCAGACTGGGAAGATCTTCTTAGCTCTCTCGACAGGGGGCGGAGACGTTTAACCGCATTGTATACTCAGTGCTTAAACAATGACGTCAACGGTACAGATCGTGAAGCAACTGCCCGAGAGCCAGGCGAGTCTTCAGAAGGTGGAGAACCTGCTGCGAACGAGGACATAGAAGTTACTTACCAAAGCCAAACCTCTGGCAGTCCATGTCGCCAGTAACGTGGCGGCGAATGTGGCCGTGGTGAAGATGACAGGGCGAAATGAGGTTCTTCCTGCCGCCACTGTGGCTGTCCTCGTTACAGTGGTGAGTGGGGTGGTCGGGCATAGTCTCGGAATAACTCACCCCATCCCAAAGAGCGCGTTCAGTGGGGCCTCATACACTGTTGCCACCAAGATCATGGGTGAATGTGGTACACTAATGGAGGCCGCGGTTCTAGGGCTAGCAACGAGTGCAATGGATGAGATCATCGTCGCCTACGTTTAACACATCTGAATAGTGAGAGATGGATCAGGAGACGTCTGCAGCATATGAGGCATGGCGTGCCGGAGGGTGATGTGTAGCCTATAGTCGAGCACGTGGACTGAGGATTGCCAATGCCCGGGAATGGTGGACCGCCCACAAAGCGTGCCCCTGCAGAGAGGGCCAGTATGCTGAGCACTGCTACCTATTCCCTTGGCTGACTGCCCAACTATTTCACTGGGGGTATGACTCGTAGGTTTAAGCCGTATGTATATAGCACTATGACTCTGTCACTCACAGACCTAGAAAGCAAAGAGCTAGGTGATCTTGCTCACTTGGGTGAGTCAAGGCTCAGTTCAGAGGACACTGTTGACTCTTTCTCCTTCCTAGACTTCGATGAGAAGGGGGGCTGGCGGGAGATCCGAGGTACCATCCCAGTCCGAGATCTCATCGGGATCACTGATATGGTAGGACAATCGGCCATTAACAAGGCCAAGACTGTATACAAGGGGATGGGCATCAAGGAGAGGGCGACGATGCGAGATATGCTTGGAGTCGATGAGGCTGGAGCCATCAAGCTTATGGCTAATCCTAGGCACAGGACCTGGTTAAGGATCTCCCGAAACGACAGAGCCCATTCCGACAGGATGGAGAGAAACTCAAGATAGGCGCCCTCGGCCTGAGCAATATCACTGTCGATGGCATAAATGGTGCTACCGCCAGCCTCCAGCTACCAGAGGTGAAGATCTCAAGGTTCTTTGGTTTGCCGTTTAAGCCCGTTTAAGCCCCGAGGATAGTCCTGGCTTCCCGTGCATGTATCATACAGATACTGGACGTACTGGACACTGTGGGTGTTGACACATGCCCTCTACGCTATCTTCTCAGCCACTGCTGGTATTTCATGCTTGACGCCTCCATCGCATCATTCGCATCCGCCGGAGGTGCAGGATTCCCTGCTCTGCAGGTGAAAGAGCTGGTGCAGGAAGTACTGCCGTTTAGTCTCCCAGATATAGACGAGGCTACCGCCGACCAAGTGCCAACCATCCTCCGCATGCATGTCTGTACCATTCGACAGTAGGCCGGCCGATGCTGGCCAGGTGGGGCTGATCATTACTCCGTCAGGACACCGGAAAAACATCTTGCTGCGGGCGCTCCTGGCCGAACATCTACACTCTCAATACATCCTTCTGGTGTCTGACTCCGCCACTGAGGCGGTTGACAGTAATGATCAATGGTAGAATGGCCCAATCACCAAGACACAGAACCTGCAAGCACTGATGGAGAATCTGCTGGCAGCCCGACTGACAATCACCTACCTCAGCAACATCATCAGGTGTATCCGGCACACAAAGATAACTGTCTTCATCCTCTTTCAGAAGTACACTCGCGAGATCTCACTGGACATCCACCACAATGCCCGGTTGCTATACTTCAGCTCCAAGTATGGACGTGCCCTGCTCGAGACAATATACCACAGCCTAACCCTCAAGAAGACCAAAGGGGATTTATCGCAGGTGTACAGAGGGAAGCTGAGCTGTACCACTTCATCTTCAGCAACAAGGAGACAGGTGAGCTGTCACACTTCAAGCCATCTCTGGAAAAGGCCCAGACCTTCATCTGCAAGCTGAATCCAGCCAGGAAACTAGCCTGCTCTATGCGTCATCGCTGACAGACTGAGCGGAGACTGCAGCGGGCTCCGCTGCAACTTTTTTTCATGCATCAGAAGGCTTCATGGTCTCCGCTACTTCATCCACAGCCTCCGCTACTTCGTCTGCGGTCTCCGCTGCTTGTTTCGTCAAGTCCGTACTGTCGCCTAAACGCTAACAACTGAGGGTCCATGTCTGGGACTCTCTTCCTCTGGTACTTCTCATGGAAGACCTTCTGTTCCCATGTGAGCTGGGCATCGTACTTGCGAGTGGGTTTGATGAGGTAGTCCTGGTAGTTATTGGGGAATTTCAGAAATGCTGCCAGATTACTGGCCAATCTCCTGCGCCCTCTTTCGTTGAAGATGTGCTCAACAGCCTCCTTGTGGCAGACAGTGACCCCCCTCCTGAGTATCTTCTGCATGACCGGTGGCCTGGCTCTCCGCTACAGCGGCACTGACCTCATTCCTGATGTAGTTATTTGCTTCAGACTGGATTCTATCCAGCATCTCTCACTCTTCCTGGCTATGGAGGCTAAATACGGCAGTCCACTTACCGACTGTTAGTAGATCTTTTGGGTCGACCCTCGCCCTTTGGAGAGCTAGAATAACAGGACTGTTGGATTGGGACACAGGTGGTAGGACGAGTGTCTTGCCCTGGGTGCTGTCAAACTTCTGGTAGAGTATCCGAGTCAGGAGTTCTTTTGTACTACGAGCTGGCGCTCCTTCCTCTATGGCGGCCAGTATCTCCGCATCAGATGGAGGTGTGAACTTGGCTCGCTCGTGGATAATGTTGACATCACGAAGCAGTCCCCGGACCCTGTCACAGTGGGACAGTGCACGCCGTGGCTGTGACTGTCGTGCTGACTTGTCGTCCTGCCTATAGACAATCTGCTGGAGAACTTTACCAAACATGGCAGCCGTTTAAAACCTATATATACCCAGACCGTAAACATGCTGCAGTATGTGCAACATCCAGATGGGGCCATTGAAGCCGCGACATCACACCGCACTGATCCTCGGAAGGACTGCCTGAAGGTCATTCGACCAAGTATACATGATGATAACCCATTGTCCGCTGCTGGGAAATACATTGACTTTGCAATCTCGGCACAGATCGACGAGATCAAGAGCATGGCACTCGAGTTCAAGCTTCAGAGCACAATAGAACAGACTGTAGAGGTTCTGAACAGGTGGGAGATCGTGCAGAGCAACAGCACCGTGGACACCACCTATGTGAACGATGAGCTCCGAATTCTAGGTCCGCTGGCTCATGGCCCAACCTTCTATGCGAGGGGAAATGGGTACTATGCTGTGGTGTGCAATGAGGGATCCACGGCATTCGAACTACGGGCAGGTGTCGCAAAGCCTGTGGCTGTTCCACTCTTAAGCCTCCTCGAGAACACACACGTGAATTCGGCTGCCATGCAGGATAGGCTGTTCCTCCAAGTATACACTGAGCAGCTCGCAGATGCGACGATGAATGCTCCACGACTTCATGTCTGGCATGACGAGAATGAACAGGAGCTGAAGCAAATGGGTTCCAAAGAGTGGATGGTGCATGTGGAGCGAGAACACCAGCAGGTCCAAGCCAGCTAACCAATGGGTAGAGCTGACATTGCATCGTGGTGCATCGGACTGTGTTACTGTTGCGGTCCTGGTTCAGAAGGGGGGAGCCATCCAGCAGGTGGATAAGCTAGACGACTTCAAGCTTGTGGTTTCTGGGACCAATGTTCTTGGTGAGGTGTGCGAGCTGGCTAATTGCCAACTCTACAGACAGAAAACTTAGTCATATGCACTTCTGCGCCTAACCAGTGAAAGGGACGACCTTGAGTCAACATCGGAAACCTCATAGATGGGACTCGCTCCTTAGGTGTGACGGTACTTTACTTTGGATATGCTAAGGTATGTGTGTCGAACACAGCAGGTATTCAGCTTGAGCGTGCGTAGAGCACGACTCCTGCCATGGTCCCCACTGCAGCTGCCACCATTACTATAGGCTCTGCTGTCTTCTGACCCGTCGATGCTTCATAGTCGAGCGCTGGCTCAGATATTGCCTCATAGTACTCATCGAGACCCTCATCTGCCTCTTCGAGGCTCTGGTTGGACTGAGTTGTCGTCGGCATGCATCCCTCTGGCGCATATGCTCGAGGGCTTTGCTGTACTCAAACTTCTCCTTAGACAGCTTCTCCATCGCCTGGTTATGACGCTCACGCTCGACCTCTGCCGCCTTCTTGTCGGCGAAGCTGAGTCCCCAGTTCGCTAAGGCAAACACGCCCGCATTCAAGATTGCGGATGCCATGCTATAGACTACAGTTTAAAGTTACTATATAGCTGCAGTGGGGACCACAGCGACGCATTGTATGAACCAGAGGCTGATCCAGTCGAGGATATAGATGACGAGGACTATGAGGAGGACTATGATGAGGAGGATGCAGACGGCTACGATGTAGTGGAGACCGTGGGTGAGTATGATGCGGAGACCGCGACTGAATCCTGCAAGCTAGTACACAGAGCAAAAGGAATCTATCGCACTTACGTAAAAGGTTCTATCGGGCTGCTGGCAGCAGTTGGGGCTCTGATCGCTTCGTTCACAAC
Organism: Chaetoderma sp. LZ-2023a; assembly: GCA_034401795.1. Taxonomy (NCBI): domain Eukaryota; kingdom Metazoa; phylum Mollusca; class Caudofoveata; order Chaetodermatida; family Chaetodermatidae; genus Chaetoderma; species Chaetoderma sp. LZ-2023a. Next base: position 56,146,375 of record CM067360.1, read on the forward strand.
GAAGGCTGGCGAGACGGTCTGCAAGATCGCCAACAATGCTCTCCATGGGGTGGAGAAGATTTCTGAAGCCATACCAGGCATCGCCTCAGGAGTAGGTACGTTCTTCGGAGTTGTAGGCCCTAGGCTACCCTACGTTGCCATAGCACTCGTGGCCATCTGGGCCGCCGAACATTTAAGCTGTACTATATAAGGATGGCGTTTCTGTACGACCTGGTCACGTCCCTTAACTAGCAAGCCTTGATCGATAAGCTACCCTTCAGTGATGGCACCAGCGCTGCAGAGACTAGCACTGTTCACAGGTATTCTAAGAGATGTTCATCGATGGCCAGATGAACGATGGTCGTCTGTTCACCTGTCTGGAGTTTTCCCAGTCCATACGTATTAGAACAGGAGTCGACATCAGTGATGAAATCCGGGAGTACCTTCTCTCTTGAGAAGCTCTACTACGAAGCCTGGTGGATATTATCATGAGCTTCACCAGTTACTCGAGTTCACACATTGGAAGGGCCACAAGTTCACATTGGAGGGGGTTAGCCAGTGGCTCAGCCACCAGGCGATGTGGCAGATATACAGACCCCATCCACGGCACATCAGGCGTGCACATTTCGGTGAACCTGTTCCGAACAGAGTTCACCAGGCGGATGTGCTATTCCTTCCACATGACAGAGTCTGCCATTCCGGAATATGTAAGACCTACAAGTACGCCCTCACCATCGTCGATGTCGCCAGTAGGTGCAAGGCTGCTGTACCGCTTACAGATAAGTCCGCAGGGTATGTGGTCCAAGCATTCAGCTGTGTCTATGATGATCCGGAAAAGCCCCTCCAGTGGCCAGAATTGTTACAGGTGGATGAGGGTAAGGAGTTCACGGGCGAGACAGCAGCTCTCATGCGGAAACATGGTGTGGCGATAAGATGAGGTTAAGTTGGTCACCACCGTGTCCAGGTAATCACCGAGCGCTGTAACCGGACTCTGGAAGAAAGACTGTTCCAACATCAGTATGCTCAGGAGATGGCGTGTCCTGGTGATCACTCCAAGGTGTGGGTGAAAGGTTTGCCCATGGTAGTAGAGAGATCCAATATTGAGGTTACTCGGTTAAATGGTAAGAAGCCAGTAGAGTCCATCCAATGATCCTCTGTTGCCCCACCATCTGCAGGAGCGAAAAAGGGAGAGGAATGCCTACCACCTGATGCTCTGGTTCGGTACCTGTATGAGCTGTAAGGTGGTTGACGGCGTGCAACAGACCCTAACTGGTCGATAGATGTTCACAGGCTTGACAGGTATGTGGAGGCTGAGGGGCATCCTACATTGTACTACCTGGCTAGCGATCCCAGGCGACCGTTTGTGCGAGAGGAGCTTCGGCTAGTCCCGACAGATACACAGCTGCCGCTATCCGGAGTGCTCAAGCCCGCTGCTGTCTATTAATGAGGGATATGTCGGTCGATTGGCTATGTATGGACACCATCTGGAGCAGATGGCACTTATCATAGTAAGCAGAGAGTCCCAGTTTTTCCTGCGTATAAGTCACCATACCCTGGTTGCGCATGTGTAGGCGTCGGTTTTTAGCTCTGTCCACCCCGCCATGTAGGGTGCTGTAGAACCTCTGCCAAGAGACCGCTTTCTGCCACTTTGACATTCCCTTAGCCGAGCACTTACTTGCAGCTGCGCTCTCCATGTAGTAGCATTTGGAGCAGAGGGTGATGCCACGAGAGCCTTCGAACTCGAGCTTGAACAGCCCTAGAGTCCGTCCAGACCATTTGTCCCAAGCTAGCCAGTCCTGCTTATGAGCCTGGTACTCTGCTTGCATCTCAGGGCGAATGGCGTCGTCGAGGTTGGAGCCTGCTATAGCGATATACGTGGAGGCAGTGTCCATCTGCAGTTACTCAAAGCTATCATGAGCTATGTAACGATCGAGGAAGTCGTAGTAGAACTCCAGCATTCGCAGCTTTGCGAGCTCATTAACGGCTATCCCCACATGGAAGGGCTTTCGAATAATGATTCTCGGCTTGCAACTCTGGAGCTCGTATGAATCACCAATCTTCTGGAGATCTTCGAACCATGTACTACTCAGGGCCTTGTTTACCGCACGTTCATCCTTCGTGAAGCCGGTGTGCTATGGCGTTCTAGGGCCTCGACGAGCTACCTGTAGGCACTGTTGCCGAGGAGTTTGAAGAGATCTGCCTAGAGAGCTAGCTCTTATCTACATCTCCTGAGCGGCCGGCCTCCGTAACATTCTCCACGAACCACTCAAATGGGCGCTTGGTCTCATAGTCTATGGTGCAGTATAAAGCAGTTATTTCCAGGCCATGGGTTATATACCACTTGAGGGTCGGGGCGTACAGCAGCCTCTTCTTGCCAGAGAGGGCCCTGACCAGCTTCTGGGTGGTGGGCCGCTTCCTCCCTGTTCGCCCTAGATATGCCAGCATCTCAGACGAGATTGCCTCTACCGGGATCTCGTGGTTATAGAAGAGAGGAGGCATTTCCTCGAACTTTTCCCACAGAGACTTGGGAACCTCTATATCCACCTCAGCAAACCCAAACCAGCTGTCTGCTAGGAGAGTCTCCTTAAAGCTAGCTCCCCCACTGGCACAGGACCAATGGCGCACTTTCTCCATACCACATGGCATCTCTTTGGCCATTGTTGACAGGTACAGAGCATTTCAGAGTAGACGTTGGCAGACACGCTCACTCGGGCGGAGTCGAGTCACACCAGCCTCGTGGTATCTGGTGAACATGATGCTGGGACCGCCAACAACAGCACCCTTTAGCATCTCGTAGGCTTCGTTGTCCAGTGAATAGAGGCTAACATCCGGTATGTGCTGAGCGTTTCCATGTAGGAGACACTGCAGTGACACACCTGGGAGAGACACCGCATCTTTGAGGATGTCTATTTCTCATTCTGTGTAGAACTTCCGCATCCGCTCTAGGGCTTCGATGAATGGACTGACGTCCAGGTTGTTGTAGTATCGCAGCCAGTCGGCGAATGTCCGCGTTCCATGCTCGCTGAATGTCTGGTTACACTGTTCCCACTCTGTTCACTTAGATGTCCATGCTGAGTAGTCAGTAAGCCCTGGATAGCTTCTCATGTGTGTCAAACCATTCATACGGGAGCCAGCTCTTCTGCTGTGTACACCCCTAAGCTTTGACCCATACTTCGTATGAGACTCCTGGGCCAAGGTAGTTCAGCACATCGAGAAACCGTAGCTCAGGTGTTATGAGGAACATGGTCTGACTAGCCTTCTTGGCGACTTTCACTGTACCTGTACATCGACAAAGTACTGCTTGATGAGGTTCAGGTCATACCGCTCAGAGTTGAACCCCAGTACAGGCACTTGGTTACACCACTCATTGATCAGTCGCTGCTGTTGCTTTGTGAGCTTGTCCAGGTCTGTCGGCATGTACCGTGCCTTAACCCTTGTCCGGATTAGAGATGCTCGCCATTGGATCTCTAGCATGAACTCTCTGATCAAATCTTTGGAGTCAGGATTGCAGAGGTGAGAGGGCTCACTCGTGGCGCCCTCTAAGGAGCAGCCAACTGACACAGATAGGTATGTGAGTGCTCTCGATGGTGAGAGTCTCCATAGGATGAGTCTTGATACCATCTAGGAGTGCTTCGAAGTCGTAAACTATGAAGTGTGGGTATGGGACAGTCGGAACCCGTTTAGGGACGCTTGGACAGGTTTTATACAACACTCCCACTGTACCACAAGCGTGCATCCAGAGGCTCTCAGCTTCTCCTCTCTCAGGACTTTCTTGCGGTATCTTTGTTTGGCATCCTCACCTCGCTGGTGTTGTGGACACCCATGCCAGTGACAGCCATGGAACTGGTAAACGGTGTTGGTGGTCGGATCATAACCATCTACGGGAGCTCCCTCGATCCAACACTCGCCACCGTGCCCACACTCTACATGGTGTATGTGTACGCCTCTGTTTCTCGACTCATACTCGATCCAACGAGTAGTCGCTGAACTGCATGGCTGGGGCAGATAGAAGGCTTCCTCATACGCAGACTGTGGCGCCTCAACCTTCTCGCCAGGACATACGATTTTTGTTTTGCCGCCTATACAGTGATCAGAGTGCATTGAAAAGTGCATGCCTGTGTACACCTCTGCTGACAGTGACTGCAGACTAGTGTATGTGCCAGCTTGGATATGTTCTTGATGTAGAAGGCGTGGTGGTCCCATACTCCAATGGTCATGGTGTCACGGTAGTTAGCTGCTTGGCTGAGCATGTGCTAGGTGCCTTCTTCGATTGGTTCATACACGCGAATTCCGATCTTGGCGAAGAACTCTACCTTGTCCAGCTGATCCAGCGAGGTCTTGCGGACATTAGGTACTGTCTTGCCGTAGAACTGTGTGGAAAGCTCTCATGCAGGAGCTGTACTTCTATCAGCTCTATCAGCTCTCTCTCCTAGGTGAACTGCTAGACATCTCCAGAGACACATGTTGTCCCTGTAGGTGTCGAGGGCAGTCATACGCTTCTTCTGTCATAGCCAGTCTGGGAGGGGGCCTGTCCCAAGCAGAGGTGTCGGTCGATGACAGCTCTGACCTCAACGTTGATTGATCGAATGAAAGCCCACTTGGTGTTGGGTTAATCGATATTGTCTGTGTCGAGGTGGGCTTGCTCTCTTGCTGCCATCCAGTCCTGAGCTGCTCCTATCATGTTCAGCCACGGGCTCCCTGGAGCATTCTTGTGGATGAGCATCACCCTATCGTCTTCGATGTCACGGATGCGATAGGTATGGGTGTAGTAGAGGTATAAGGCGTTCTGGACAGTCTGTTGGATCTTTTGCATGATCCGGCCTGTGAGGTCTCATTCAAGACCTCTGAAGAATGTCCGGCATACTGACCGGCGTCCTCTATCCTCTGTCTCCCTTTCGCCGAGATGCTGGTCCCCCTTATGCTCTGGGCTTGGCTCAGACCTCGGCATTGCTTAATGATCCTGCATTTGAGAGTTAAGCGCTGCAGTGGATGGGCCTTCATCCGCCTCGCTACAGTCTTGGCTAGCAAGCTAGCAGTCACCTCCTCATCCAACTAACTAAACTTGCGTATCCACTGCGCTTTCTTGTGGGGATTCCAAGGATCCTCGCTAAGCACTCGAAACCGTCCCATATTCATTGCTCAGGAGAGTCGCTTCTGCCACCCCTCGGCATGGATCTGCTCGATCATCTGGAGCAGGTCGGCTTTCTTGGCCTTAGAGTAGCCTCTAAGGCCAAATTGCTTTGTAATAGCGCAAATCTGTGCAACTGTACTCATGGTGTATATCCCTGTGGATGCCTGTCTCTAAATGGGCATTCAGACCCTATTATGTGTGGCGATCAGTACCTGTGGATGCCTGTCTGGGCGTTGAGACCTATTATTTGCGGTGCTGGCGATCAGTACATGTGGGTTGTGTATATCCCTGTGGATGCCTGTCTCTAAATGGGTGTTCAGACCTTATTATGTGTGGCGATCAGTACCTGTGGGTCGTGTATATCCATGTGGATGCCTGTCTTGGTGTTCAGACCGTATTATGTGTGGCGATCAGTACCTGTGGGTGGTGTATATCCCTGTGGATGCCTGTCTCTAAATGGGTGTTCAGATCCTATTATGTGTGGCGATCAGTACTGTGGGTGGTGTATAACCCTTTGGATTCCTGTCTGGCTGTTCAGACCCTATTATGTGTGGCGATCAGTACCTGTAGGTGGGTGTATATCCCTGTGGATGCCTGTCTCTAAATGGACGCTCAAACCCTATTTTGTGTGGTGCTGGCGATCAGTACCTGTGGGGGTGTATATCCCTGTGGGTGCCTGTCTCTAAATGGGTGTTGCGCATGCATGCCCCCTGGATAGGATAGTATGCGCGCGTGTATAAAGCCCTATGAGAGAGGTATGGCTAAGTCTGTACGAACGTGTAGCATACATGCGCACGTGTCAGATCCATGTGTCAGTATTGTGAGAAAGTGTATGCTTATATTGTACCGAGAAATGACTTCATTCTCGTCGTTCTTGGCACCGACCAGGACCGGAATGAAGCGAGAATTTCAAAACTGTTTACCATTTTAAAACCGGACCAGAACTGGCCGAGTTATCCACAAATGCTAATAGTGAGATTTGAACCCGTGATTTTAAGTTTGCTAATAAACACAAAACGAGGATCCCCCACATTAACTACCTCGGCCATGAATGCCTTAGTAATTATAGCTGATACGTTATATGTTCTCATTGCTGTATTGCTGCGCTTATCAGTCCCTCTAGATCTTGATGTCACTTTGAGATAACGCAGTAACAGCAATACTCATGCTCAGAGATAAGATTACCAAGAGGCGAGATTTTAGTGGTGTTGTGCTGGGTCAATCAATAGAGTTATTGAATTGCATAGGATTCCCAGGCTGCAGACTGGGGTTCAAATCCACTCAAAAGACGTCGCTAGAACTTACCTGAAATTTCGAAACTAGGCAAGACACTAGGGCCGGGGTAATATGACCAGGTTATGCAAGGACCCATCATGACACACACACCCCAGTGCGGGGTCAAAGCATCACAGACACACACACCACACCACACCACACCACACCACACCACACCACAACACAACACACACACACACACACACCAGCCGGCTGGAATAGCAACAGGGTGTGGCAGGAGATAGGTGGGGTAGAATAGGTAGAATAGGTACATAGGTAGGATAGGTAGAAAAGTGGCCCACAGAGAGAAAAACCTCCTCAGGATACCGGTCAGAATAGAGAGAGAGAGAGGCCGGCCACTGGCCGGTATCCTGAGGATTTTCATCCGGACAGTGGGGTCTCCACAGGAGTTTTATATTCGCCACGTCCTTCCATGGCCACGGATGGCTGAACGGCCGCCAGTTGAGGGAGGTGGTATCACTTTAATTCTGAAACTACTACAACAACAACAACAACAACAACAACAACAACAACAACAACAGCTACTACTACTACTACTACTACGACTACTACTCTACTACTACTACTACTACTACTACTACTACTACTACTACTACTACTACTACTACTACTACTACTACTACTACTACTACTACTGTAACTGCTATAACGTTGCTTGGTTTAGATCATCGCCAATCCAGTAATAATAATAATAATAATAATAATAACAATAATAATAATAATTTGTTTGATCACAAACATCATATGCTGTATAATTAGTCTATCTCTACCATCACATTGTATTATCAAAACTACCTCATAAGGGATTGTAAAAACAATAGAATAAAGAAAACCGAGATAACTAAAACTGATAATATAGATAATATATGCAGAACTCGCCAGAACGACTCGATAATAACAAAAACAAAAACAAACACCACAGAAAACTTATTCATAAGCTACAGATTGTACAAAATACCGCTGCTAGAATCATATCACTCCGCCGAAAGTATGATCACATAACCCCTGTCTTACAGAATTTGCATTGGCTCCCGATCGAGCAGAGAATCACTTTCAAAATTTTATGCTTGACTTACCAATGTGTTTCCGGTACTGCCCCTGCATACTTAACTGAACTAGTACAACCCTATTCGCCTGGTCGATCACTCAGATCTGTCAATCAGATGCTGCTAAACGTCCCAAAAGTAAATTCTACTACATATGGCCACAAAACTTTCGCTTATGCAGCTCCCACCGAGTGGAACAATCTACCACTTAGTCTAAAAAACTCAGCATCATTAGATATTTTCAAATCACAACTGAAAACCACCCTTTTCAAACGAGCATATTCTCAGTAGATATAGCTATTACGCACTAGCGCTTAGAGCACGCATTGTCATGGATTCAGCGCTTTATAAATGTACTTATTATTATTATTATTATTATTATTATTATTATTATTAAATATGTCTTGAAACTCCCATTACATAATTCTACTTAAAAATCCTCTTGGCCTGTCAAATGTATCCTAGACATAGCTCAGCATTAGAGAATTCATATATTGATGCCACTAAAACCAATCTCATGGCTATTTGCTCATAGACTGATGACTATGCTGATGACGCCGATGACGCCAACGACGACGCCGACGACGACGACGACGACGACGACGACGACGACGACGACAACAATTAATGCCATTCATGATTTTTTATGTCTGTGGGCTAATCGTACCAGTGTTTTGCTTTAGCATTTAGAAGGAAATAACGTCATCAATGGGCCTTTCCAGTTTATCCATCCATCATATGACATCATAATCAACTATGTAACGTGTTGGGTGATGTCATAATCAATTGCAGCATGAATGACTCGATTTAGCCTGTCTTAAATGCTTATTAGTCTGACACATTATACGAATTGTATGTCTTTACTATTTAATAAACATTCTGTTTAATATTTAGAAACTAATTTGACTGGACACTTTTTCTGTCATAGGCTGCAACAAGACCCAGTCAAATAAGTTTCAAAATATTCAACAGTTTACCTGTATAGTTTTCTAGAAATTAATGGTTCAGGGATCGATCGATCCCAACACAGCCGAAGCGTGTGGGGAACTTAGCTAAAGATGGGTGGGGCATGGCTAGAACTGGAAAGGGCCATTATAGATATAGCCTATCATTTGTTTTTGGTGGTGTTCCCAGGTTGACACCTCCATGATGCCATGATGGCATATTGCGAGTTTCAATTTGTTCCCTCGCGGGGATCTCTGAGGGCCTCGCTTCCCTCACACCATAAACCATGTTTAGAATAGAGCAGCCCCCTCCCCACCACCAACCCCCCCCCCCACCTCCGCCAAACCCCCTTTAGACAGCTAATTAATATATCAATTTTTAATATCGGTGTGAATTTCTTTTGTTCCCTCCAGCGCGCCTTTCTTCTACTAAGCTCCACTCATGTTTTCCGCGTGTTGGGAGCGATTTATATCCTTTGAAACCTGAATACACAGAATCACTATTTAAAGGTAATCATAAAGGTCAACTGTTGAACATTTTGAAACTAATCTGACTGGGAGCTGTTGCTGATGGAATTTTCGAGCTTCATGACAGAGTTATAATACATCATTATGATTGTAAAGTCAGCCTACAAATGCCGCAATTGATTATGACGTCATATACTTGATTGACATATCGGATCCCTCTATTCTTTTAGATGTTACCATCGAATATCATATCACAAACACGCGGTACGTGATGTGCATGGTGATTCATATCCGTAGAGTAATGATAAACGCATATATTATTATATTTACCAAATGCTGCTCGTGTGTTTAAGGTCAAGAGATATGCTGAGAATACCCGGGACCTGAATGAAATTTGGAATACATATGCAAATGGCACAAGTGGACAGGCATACGCCAACCTTGACTTGGGCGTCAACTCCTTAAAAGATGAGCACGTGGCGTCAAGTGGCATCGAGGACATATTTAGTAACAACTGCTATGGTGTGGGAGATGTGCAGGAAATGCGTGGACTGCCGCGGGATTCTGGCCAGCAACGCAACGTACTGAATATATTTGAGAATCACATGGACAGGGAGGATATGTTAGACAAAGAATGGCGTCAAGTGGCGTTAGTCCTTGACAGGTTATTTCTTGTTCTTTATGTTAGTATCGCGGTGGTTACACCACTAGCGATTTTTGTACAAAGCAGCAGAGTAAGTTAAAGCTGCTAAAAGCTGCGAGAACAAAAACAAAAACGAGATTCAATTTTGGCGGCGAAGGCGCTGGTCAGCGTCACGTTCTACTTGTGCTGAAGAAAAACTAAATTATCAATTCAATTCAATTTATTTACTTGAATTGAATTGAATTGAGTCTGATTTGAACAGCGCATACAGTATGCATTTTGCAGACCGTTGCACCTGATCAGGGAATTAGGCTAATGTAAGTGCATAGTTCCTGACTGTTTAGTTCCTGGTTAATTTTAGTTTCAAGTTTCAAGTTTTATTTGATATTTCCAGGTCATATCGTGACATATGGGACACAAATATACATAATACATATTAAACATTGCAAGTGTGAGCTAACATCGTCATCACAATTATTATTATTATTATTATTATTATTATTATTATTATTATTATTATTATTATTATTATTATTATTATTATTATTATTATTATTATTATTATTATTATTATTATTATTATTATTATTATTATTATTATTATTATTAACAGGCACTTCCTTTTCTTTCTTTTTTTAAATAACATAATGTTATGCGGGCTGTATTTTGCTAGACAAGCTTTGACATAAAGGCTCTGCTAGATTTATTGACCGATCACGATTAGCTAAGCTCGACAGGAGTCTGCCTTTAGATACGAAAAGCGAAATAAAAAATACGAAAACACGGTAGCACTATATATTACTATATATACTATACTATATATAGTATTACATAGTTCTACCGTGTTTTCGTATTTTTTATTTGGCGTTTTCGTATGTAAAACGGCAGACTCCTGTGATTTTACAAAGCTATGCGCATGTGTGCACCTCTTTGACTTGCAAAATAGCAACGCTACATGGACGTTATTAGCATTAATAGTCCGTTACATGAACGGAAATCATGAAATTGCTGGTGAAGTTGTGTATTATTTAACATACACACGTACGTTAAGCATTTATTTCTCTCAGGAATTTGTTAGAAAATCATATTTAAGACGTCTACTTAGGCCCTATTCATGCGCGTCATTTGCCGATTAATGGAACTACGCAACAAATTACATGTGCCTGGTTCCCAGTACACTAATCCATTTCATAACCCCTCTTACGCGAAGTTGCCTCTTTAATGGTCAAGTCCGCCAAACCGGCCTCTGAAGTGTTATTGAACAGTGTCCATATATAGGCCAATGCTACTCATATAAATTAAGCTCTCTAAGAAGACTTTAGAAGACTTTATTAAAGATTTACCACTGGAGTGACTGACGTTAAATTTTTTTACTAGTCCTCTTTTCCAACAAATGAACACTGCCTAAAGTAGGATTTTCTTGACCAATAATCAATTCATGGTCAATCCGGCCAAAAGCATTCTCTGCAGGAGCCTTGAGGAAAGCTGTATTGTATATTTCAGTAGAAAATCTCCAAAAACAGCCTAAAATTTTCTGAGAGCTTAATTTATGTGGGTAGCATTTTGAGTGATTTAAGGGGCGGTTGACATACGGTGTGCGAGACTGAATTACTTCTGAATTATTGTTAAAGTAATCTCTATGAGCAGCTTAATGCTTAAAGGGATGGACACTCAAAATCCATTCCAGGCAGAAATTTAAATTGAGATAATTGTAGCAAAAAATAGTCAATTTTTATTGAACACATATGTGCCCGGTCGTAATCAGTTTATGATATGTCATATAACAAGCCTGGCAGGTTAGGGTTACAAATCTGGGGTATAAAAGCAACGTTCGAAGCAAATATAATTCAGCCATTTCTTAGTGGCATTGGAAGGAGGAATGATTCCGGCAATCATAAAACATCATAAATCATAAAGGTTGAGATTTTTCGAATAGTCACATCAAACGTAGCTTTTTTCCATGTTTTTGGAAGCGTCCAAAGTTTGCAAAATTTATAAGCGACGTCAAACCTCATAAATCATGTCATCAAGCCCTACATGGGACCGATAAAACCGAGAATATGAAACAAAGGTCCAAGGACCCCGGTGCTCTCCGAGACCATTAGCATTTGAACAGACTTTAAATTCAGCAGTAACAAGAAATAAAATAGAAAATTGGAAATTCACTACGCTTGACATTTTGTAAGAAATTAATGATGGACGTTGATCACAATCAGATTGAACATTAGTTTCCATCCAGCTAAAAAAATCCAATATGGCCACCAAATGCAAGATTTTGATTGGACGATAATAGCCATGTGTTATCACGAATCAAGCAACACACTTTAATCACGCTTAGGACACACTCATTTTTTTCTTGGTTCACGTGCAGGATTGTCGCTGATGCTAAGTTGGAGGTAGGGGGAAAAACCACCACCAAGGTCCAATTTTTGTAAGGATCCGATGCAACGCAAGACAGGCTTAGCATTGGTACAAATGAACCCTTTGTAGACTGAAATTCCAGTAACTAAAATTTCAAAGTAACCATACAAGTAAACTATTGAATTTTTAAAAGTTAATTTGACTGAAAGGTGTTACTAGTTTAGACAGCAACAGCTGCCAGTAAAGTACAGTCCAAATTTACTTACTATAGTTTATTTCTTTATTTTCTGCAACGGTTCTGGTTGGACAAGATAGGAGGCAAAAATCAAAATGTATAATTAGATGATTTTATTTGATTCTTTCTGGTTTGGGCTTTTTCAAAGTAGCAGGGCCTGTGAACCAAGAAAAGAATTGACGTGGCCTTAATTATCCATGAAATATATTTGAGTTTCAGCTTGATCTGTACAGCAATTCCTGAAATGTCATTTTCAAGAACAAGATCACCACAGGAAAAATGGACCAATCCAAAATTTCAGATAGAATTTCTGGAGCGTACGACCATTATGGGGCTTCTACCCAAATGTGCTTGAAATCAGTTAAGCCGTTAAAGTTCTCATCTATTCTTAAAAGATACATATCCCGGCTAAATTTATGACTATTTGTTAATTTATGGGGACTTTAACTAACTAGAACCGTAGCCGCCATTTTAGATTGATATTTGCTGGCGTCATTATTTCAGACTCTATTGTCTTCGCCGGTGAGCGATTGTTCGTATAAACCCATTCTCGTAACGCTAATGCTAGTCATTCTTCTGATGGCTTTCAAGGCGTGCTCATAGATGTTCATAGCATAGTTCAATACCGGTTGTGTATATTTCCTATGGTGCAAGTGACAACACAAATATTTTAACGGGTTTACTGAAAACTGCTGCTGCCTATAGCAGCAACAACTTTCCGTCAAATTGTTGTCAATATAATCAGCTGATAATACAATTGTCACTAGATAAAGATTTGATAACAATTTGGCTGCAAATCGTTGACGCAACAACTTTCAATCATATTGTTCTCAAAATCATCAACAGTGTAGTCAACGTTGCTGAAGATATTTCGCGCAACGTTATTAACAATCATTTCTTACTCAGGCAGCAACAGCGTTGTCAAATTTCTCTCAGAATAATCCGTAGACTTCCTGATTTGTTTGCTAGCAAGTGCATACACAATTAGTTAGGCCTATAGAGGCCTATTTCAGAGTGAAATACGTTCACAAAGATCAAGCAGTCCACCAGCACGTGCACGATCGCCTCTGACATGCCTACCGTGAATAGAATAATACGCTTACCTCCTGATTGACAATGAAATGAACAGAATTTTCGAGCATATCTGAGACTGGGTCTTGATTCCGTATACCATATAGGCCTAACTTATTCTGTATGCATTTGTTAGGTAACAAAATAGAAAGCTCGCTGATTATTCTGGTAAAAATTTGACAATGCTGTTGCTGCCTGAGTAAGAAATGATTGTCAATAAAGTTACGCGAAATATCTTCAGTCGGTCTTGCAACATTGACTGCTCTGCTGATTATTTTGAGAACAATTTGATTTAAAGTTGTTTCATCAACGATTTTCAGCCAAATTGTTATCAAAACTTTGCCTAGTGGCAATTGTATTATCAGCTGAATATTTTGACAACAATTTGACGGAAAGCTGTTGCTACCATAGGCAGCAACAGCATTATGTAACTTGTTATAGATATATTTGTGTTTATTTGCACCATAGGAAATATAGAACTAGTATTGTACTATGCTATGCTTCGTACGCACTCACCTTGAAAGCCAGCAAAAGAATGTCCAGCATTAGCGTTGCGAGAATGGTTTTATACGAACAATAGCTCACCGGTGAAGACAATAGAATCTGAAATAATGGCGCCCGCAAATATCTATCTAAAAAGACGGCTACACTCAAAGTTAGTTAACGTGTCCATAAAGTAACAAATAGTCCTAAATTTAGCTAAGATATGTATCTTTTAAGAATAGATGAGAACTTTAAGGAGATGTGATTTGGCATATAAATGGCGAACAGCCGTCATGGCATAAACTCACTTGGTCATTTATGCCACATTACTTAATAATTATTACGTTGAATATTTTGAACCTAATTTGACTGGAAGCTGTTGCTGCCTATGGCATCACCAGCTTCCAGTCAAAATAGGTTCAGTATTTTCAACAGCTTACTTGTATGGTTGCTTCCAAGCCACATTCCCACACTATATAGCTAACACCTCAATTATTGAGAAAATATACTGAGGCAGACAGCCTAGGGGTTTTCTAATTGGTTAGACAGTAAATCACCATAGCCTCCATAGACTGGAGAAATGTATCAGCATGTAGTTATTATGATGGCTTGATAAAAACCTAAAAGTGCAATTAGTTTATGAGAGGCGTGTTATATCACCTGAATAGCTATTATAAGATGAAGTTGAGTTTTCTTTGGCTCTCTTAATCCGTAAATTAGCCTATTTTTGGAATTTTTGGAATTTTATTCGCCAACCATGAGAATTATTCTCAAAAACGAATTGGAAAGTGGGAAGTTCGATCCAGCCAATCCAATAACAGTGAACTGGCAAACTTTGTTTAATACAACAATGGACCTTTCCATTTTAGCTATGCCCCGCCCATCACTAGCTAAGCTCCACCCACACCTCGCCGTGTTGGGAGTGATCAATCCCCAAATGTTCTAGCTATCAATTTCCTGAAAACTATATAGGGAAGCTGTTGAATATTTTGTAACTAATTTGACTGGGTGCTGTTGCTGCCTATGGCAGCAACAGCGCCCAGTCAAATTAGTTTCAAAATATTCAACAGAATATTTATTAAATAGTAAAAGCAAACAATTTGTACAACAATGCATAGACCGTCTTCAACTACGCGTTCGTGACGTACTTATCGACGTCATTCATGACGTCATTCATTATGATGTCACCGTACACATCACGTAGTTCATTATGACGTCATATGATGGGTGGGTAGTCTGGAAAGGTGAATTGGCAAGTTAGTCAAGATAATCATAATGTTGTGAATGTTTGCTTGGCGAGACTCCTCAGCGGTTAGAACATAGCATGTTGCAATGCATCACGTAATACACTGTTCCTTTATTTAGCATCAGAGAAGCAGTAATTACATTATAAATTCACTCTGAATATCCAGCTATTAACATCTATAGTTCCGCGCCCCCCCCCCTACCACCACACACACACACACGCACGCACGCGCACACGCACGCACGCACGCGCACACACACACACACACACACACATACACACACGCACGCGCGCACACGCACGCACGGACATTGACACGCACCACATGATGTCAGATAATTGAGTAACAGATTGGATTGGCATAAGTGAGGCTTGTTTGACAGATTTAATCCCTCTAAGTGAGGTGCGGTGGGCGAGTATAAAATGTGGAGATAAATATTGAACCATTGGCTTATTATAATTGTAAAATCAGCAAACACATACAATTCGTACAATTCTGTGACAGACTTAAATTTTCCTGGGGTGGGGTGTGGATGGTGTCATTATGATTGTGACATCAACTAACATGTGCTGGTTTGATTATGATGTCAGCAGATACTTGAGCGATAGATTATATTGGCATACGTGATGCTTAAGTGACATATCGATCCCCTCTAGTTTGTGGACGCTCCCAGAAGATACCACTGGGGCAATAAAGTAAATCAGAGAAAGGTTCCCCGCTTTCGAACAACTACAGAGGGAACTTCTCTGCGGTGCAGCCTTTTGGCCGTAAAGTAACATCTAAAAAAGTCAGTATGTAGGACCTGTGGTATTCAGTGACATCTCGCCAGATTTGCCGCACCACGCTACAAAGGTCGTAGATCAAACTTTGCACATGTCTAGTTCTCCAAATTAATGCTTTAGACTGCAGTCCAGATAAGGACAATGAGTTACACACCGCACGAGCTATGCAGTGTGTATCATATTGTGCCGCAAGATATGTATCCTGTATTTTTCTAAAACAGTTCATTTAGCTTTCATACCAAAGGAGGCATCTTTAATCCGCACAGGTACGGAACTTTTCACCTCCGCATAATTAAAACATCATAATCGGTGCGTAACTATCTACTACCCATCCGAAGTGAGTTCTTCTTCATCGTTGCTGAGTATGAGCCGCATCAGCTAGATCGTCTGCGGCTAACTACCAAGCAGTGACTACCGAATCATGCCAGCTTACACCGCACACACGTGACGCTTCAACAACAGTGACGTTTAGAACATATGCACCGATGACTAATAGGTGCTCCGCAATATTATTATTTGACTGTTTTTAAAGTAGGTACCGACGACTATTAGGTGCCGCAAGGTCGTTTGAGGCCTTTGCTATTATTTTCATTTATGTATCATTTTCACTTCAAAGGTGCTGATGACTAACAGGCACCGCCAGGTCGGATGTGACCTCATTATTTTTACTATATTGTATAGTTTGTAATATGGCAGTCGCCATCCAAGTTAATACATTTTGTTTAGTTAGATATTTATATTCTACAAAAAATACTTCTACCGCACTTCGCTTAGGTTACACTATACACCAACAACAAACACACCACCTTGTTTCTCCCCTACAGTAACAATTTTTTACTACGGTCGCTGTTCATGTTTTCACTAGCAAACATGACATGCGGCCACTAAACCTAACTATAATTGCTCGGTAGGATAGGTATAAAAGTACCTAGGGACGACTACTCTAAAGGAGACTTGTAAAGCCTCTTTTCCGAGTGCTGCGGCTCCGTTACATCACGTGCACCAGCGAGTTTGCATAATTGCCCATCGATCTTATGGCCTCCTAAATTCAAATATTGAGTTGTTGTCTCTTCCTACGTTTCTCCGGCTACCTGACCTATTAGTTGCCTGGATTCCCTCCGCCACGTTGGTTAGAACTGATTTAAGAAACTATTGGGGTTTCTTGACGGTCAGAATCAAAGTGATGATGACCACTCACTCCCCGTGTATCTTCGGATACCTATTAGCTTTCTCATTAAAGATAAGTAAACTCTAAGCCACTTGCGACCTAAACATTGCATCTTTGGAACTAATAACAAGCTGTTACTTTAATTCCATTAAGAAGGCCTGCCGAAATAAAGCGGAAACTACTAAATCAGTATCTTTAACTCACATAAGGTGACGGTGTTGAATTCTTCGGAAATCATCCACCCCATCTTCACGTAAACCAGCGTGCATCTCAATAACCAATAATTACACTAGGTTGATTCATTTTCTCACTCTTAGCTTTGTTCGAATAGGAGAGTGGCCCTTTTTGCCGCATCTCTTCCTCCGCTTCGGCGTTGTAAGCATTTTCCTGTGATAGAGGCCCGCGCGAGGCAGGAAAATTATTTGGTTGACCTAAGGTAACTTAGGGTTTATATTAAAAACACTACAATAGCCACAGCTAGGACCCTCCTTTACGGGGATACCTCGTAGAATATACAGATCAGAGATCGGTGAGGTGAGATGCAGAACAAATAACACCATTCTGTTTTTACATACTTATTAAATTAGCAGCAAATGAGTACGATTGTTTGGCCGCTATTTTATATTTTTAATATTTCTGAATTCTAAAATTATAACAATGAACCGACACACAGGTGACACCAACAGCTGGGACGAAACGGTGCAGTTCAACTTCTGTGGCAATGGTGGCGCGGCCCCGCTGGAATGTGATCGTTCCACCGACTCCAGAGGTCGGTAATTGCGAGAGACGCGGTTATTCTTCAATATCCCCGACGCCAGCTAACCAGCATCATCGGGCTGACGTACCACGCACCTGCGGCACCGATGCACAGGACGATTACACTGAGCATCGCATACGCCTGGGTGCTACACAACGACACTCACATGTTCGCTCGCAGGTACAAAGACACTTACATGGTTATTAACGTTACAGAGACATTCACGCAGCATACACAATTCACATTTTCATTTTATCCATAGATCAGCTGACGTCATATGACATCATAATTAACTAAGTGACGTGTATGGTGACGTCATAATCATTACGTCATGAATGATTCGATATACTCAGTCTGTAACGCTTAATAGTCCGACACATTGTATGAATTGTATGTCTTTACTATTTAATAAAGGTTATGTAGGCAGAGGCAGCAACAGCACCCAGTAAAATTAGTATAGTTTTCTGGAAATTAATAGTCATGGAGTTCAGTGATCGATCGATCCCAACACGGACGTGGCGTGGGTGAAGCCTAGATTGAGATGGGCGGGGCATAGCTAAAAGTGGGAAAGTCTATTCATGTTAATATATCGGCAGCCCGTAAGCGAATATTACTTAATTATCAAATTAGTACTTTAATTTCTTCTGTTCGAAAAGGAAGTCTTTGAGAAACGTGTCTTATATTCTTCAAACTATCAATCTGTCACGATCCCATTTCAATACAGAAAGGCATATATGGGATGACACCTGCTGCTGCTGCTGCTGCTGCAGCTGCTGCTGCTGCTGCTGCTGCTGCTATCGACAAGTAATTAATTAATTAATTAATTAATTAACGAGTAACCCCTACTACACATGCTACTATTTATCGACGCATCGTCCCAGCCCCCTCCCCCCCCCCCGCGGCCTCTAAGAGGGGGGCCGTGGTCATGATGGGGGAGGAGTGAGGGGAAGCGCAGACATGTGAGGGGTGGGGTGGTTGGGGGACGGACGACGGAAAGAGTAGAGGAGGGACGAATAGAGGAGTGATGATGGGAGGGAGGCAACCAGATACAAATTACGTGATGGGAGAATGGGAGCCCATGGACGAATGGGGAAGGGAGGTGAGGGAGAGACGGGGGAATAATCCTCTTAAAGTAGTAAACCCTCGGCTCGACGGTTCTGGTACCGGCACGAAGCAACCCTAAGTGATAGGGATTTATGAATGGAGAGGGGTGTGATGGGTGAGAATTACTTTTTAAGTAAGAAATGTTCGGCTCATCGTATTTGTTGTACGTTTAATTATTACTGAATAATGAAGAATTACTTGGTTAGCGAACACACTTTGTATCTAATACCGCTTTATATCTAGTACCTCTCCTGGTTTAGCTACTACATAGGCAATGTGCAAGTATTACAAAATAAGGAAGAATTGCTCGGCCAGCAAGCCCTCTTTATCTATAATAGACTTCCATTATTATTGAGTAAGGTGGGTCAACGAGGTTTAAAGAATGCACTTACCTGTGGATATTCGAACTAATCTTTGCTTACACATTGTGAATTTGACGTCTCATAAAATAGTAGGAAGTTGCAGTACGCTTTACAACAAGTATCAAGTACTACCAGCAATAGGTAGGATACTTTTTATATAATCATATCCAGAGAGGTAATTGTTCACTATAGTAAATATAGATGTTAGACAGATACATCAGGAATAAGACATGATTTGTATGAAGACCACCTCTAGAGAGAAGACATAAAATCATGTTAACACAGTGTATCGGATTGAGACGTATGAAGATGTAGTTTGTATAAATTATCCTGATGGTCAGAAGATATTCACCAACTACCCTGATGCACAGAGAGAGAATAACAGTGTGGTAATTCCTACATATGTAAAGGAATAATATGTTACGCACACAGTAGCCAGCCACTCCTGTACAGTTAGTTGAGGAACTTGATGGTAACACATCATGGTGTAAATATTGTCCTTTATCAAAAGCAAAATAGACATGCCAACATGATAGAATGGATACACCGATTATCTTTAATGTTTTTCATTCACCTGCTCCCTGTATCGACAAAGCTTTTGAATGTCTAAACATGTACACAAATGAGTGATAATATTTCTAATTGAGTGGTAACATTGCTACTCGAGTTCAAATAATTTCTACTCCGACTACTCGACTTGTAATAGGTTCCACTAGAGTTGAAATACTATCTACTTTAGTGGTAATATTTTTACTTGAGTAGAATTCGTTTCTATTCGCATGGTAACATTTGTACTAATCATAACAGAATTAATTGAATACTATTAAATAATAAATATGAGATATTTTGGAAATACACAGTGACAAACTTCTCGCGATTAACATCATACACACATCTGATGGTCAGACAGCGTAGTTTCCATCGATGCACTATACAAGATGTGTAATAGTCGCCCAGCAAAGATGGTCCATGTTTGGCCATGTGCTAATGATGCCAGAAGACACACCAGCACAGAGAGTCTTGGAATTTGTCCTACTCGGAACCACCAAATACAACGTCAGGAGAGGACGTCATTGCATAAATTTGCTAAGCGTGCATACCTAATTATATTTATTAATTTCTCCTTTTAAAAACATGTGGGGCAAATGTTTGAAATATAAGCGCGAGGTGCTAGATGGTGACTGGGAACTCCCATAAAATTCGTAGACCTTTTGATTATGACACCATTCTATTAACACCTACTTACCTTTCCTATGCATGCTGAGAAGAGGGAGTAGCATACCCCACCTCCAGGATGACTATATACTAGATTTTAATACTGTGTCCGGATTTCCGGATTTCTTGTTAAAAATCCGAAGTTTCTTTATCAAATGTATCAATAAAAAAAATGCTGGCGACATTTGCAAATATCCATTGAACTTAGTGTCAAACTGTTTGTGTACGCATGGGAGGCTAGAACTATTTACATGACTATTATATCACATACTAAACTTGTTTTGATGTTCAATGGCAGGGACTGCTACATGTGTACAATGTGTGTTAGTGGGTGCCGAGCACAATGTCCACGTGGCTTTGGCGCTATAAGACAGTAGTTAGGCAAGACCTGTGGTCGTAAGACAATCTGTCTCAAAGAACAGCAGCACAACAACAGCAACAGCAACAACAACGACGACGACGACAACGACGACAATGACAGCAACAGCGACTGCAACCTTTACTAGCAACAAGAACCACCACCATCATGATTTTGGTGACGATTTTCCTGACTACAACATAGACAGTCAATGTACACTGTTTTAAATAATATATCACCTATCCGTATAATTATTATCCGTACGTTGTGAGAATATCATAGATACTATCTACGTAAATGTTCATATGGTATAAGATCTTTTGAGGATCAGTACTTTGTCCAGGTTCAGTTTTAAGACGCACCGTGTTGACTGTTTTATTGTTTTATCTACCCCTCCGTTTACATAGCAAATTCGTTATATCACTCCTTACTGAATTGGCGGCCAAACAATAAACAACCGGATTGAGGACATTGTTGGTGCAACATGTATATGCAAAAAGTAAGTATAACTTGTCTTGATATAACCATTGATGAGGGAGATAAGGTAAGCTGTCGCGTAGATATTTATTGGACACCAAGCAATGTAAAACATAACAATGATAATGATTAGCGCTCGAATGTCGGTGTTTTTCCTCTCCTGTTGAGCATCTAGAGAATGTTGTTTCCTGGATACCCAGATGTATTTCATGAGATGCAACAAGGGGATTGATATTCCAGGAATACACGTGTTGATAATCAAAAATGCGAAGTTTCTAAGTACCATTAAATCTCCGCTGTAATCACATACGACTGCATTTTTGCCATCATAATTCACATTTATTAACTTATATGAGAATAAGAATGGGCTCCAGGCCACCATCTTCACAGACATAATTAACAGGCACCAGTTTCGGACAAAGCTACTGGTCACTCGCGAGCGTGCCTTTAGCGGGAAACAAAGTTGGTAAAATCTCAGGCCAGCGAATAATACCAAATAATAAGGACTAGCAGAGACTGACACAGAAAGCAGGTAAAACGCACTTTTACAGACCACCCACGTGTGATTGGGCAAGAGATAGATAGGCCAGAGAAAGCATGCCACGCATGCAATAGAGA
Organism: Chaetoderma sp. LZ-2023a; assembly: GCA_034401795.1. Lineage (NCBI taxonomy): Eukaryota > Metazoa > Mollusca > Caudofoveata > Chaetodermatida > Chaetodermatidae > Chaetoderma > Chaetoderma sp. LZ-2023a. The sequence continues at coordinate 56,168,120 of CM067360.1, forward strand.
AACATGTCAGAAAGTCGGCGCTTGCCAGGAACATCACGAGCATAAATACAGGAGATCTAAACTTCTTTGAGGAAACAAGATAATAAATTAGAAATGCATTCAATACCATACCAGTTACCATCCATGCAATGGGTAGTTCGTGAATAAGCACATTTGGAATGCCGCTATGAGTGCTGACATATAAGGGTAGACGCGCTACCTCTGAGCGAAAATCATACAAAGTGATATTGGAATCTACACGCGTCTCCATCTATCATAGTCCCTTAGTTTGCAAATATGTTGTTGTTTATTTACTAGAATTGTTCATTTGAATTTGAAGAAAATTTACACAAATATATCTTCAAAATTATGTTTATTATTATCAACCCAAGTTTTAATTCGTTGATGCCCTTTAAACTAAGCTGCAGGCTATCGGCAAATAATTGTGTTAAACATTATATGAAACTGACCCAGAGAAATTGTATTACATTAGCCTATGTATCATATTAAAACACACACTGATCAAGTGACGAAAGGGAAACAACAGAACCAGCGATACAATATATAGGATAAGCGCTGCTGGATAAATATTGATCAAACTACACTAACAGGACATCAAATGAGCCAGGTAATGAATGTATCAAAGCTATCAACGGGGAATTGTACGATACCAGACACAAGGTAGTGCCAATATCATATAGGCAAGTAGAACGATACTATGCTGAGCACCACAATATGAGATCGATATGATAAGAATGGTGGAAAATAGGAAATAGCAACATAATTCATGCATGTGATGAAAGCTCGGTCGGTCGATCTGTCGGTCGGTCGACGGGAGGGTGGTTGGGTGGCTGGATGGATGAATGGATGGATGAATGGTGGCCGGTGTGCGTGCGTGCGTGCGTGTGTGCGTGCGTGCGTGCGTGCGTGCGTGCGTGCGTGCGTGTGTGTAGGTGTGTGTAGTGTGTATGTGTGTTTAGGTGTGTGCTTAGGTGTGTGCGTGCGTGCGTGCGTGCGTGCGTGCGTGTGTGCGTGCGTGCGTGCATGCGTGCGTGCGTGCGTGCGTGCGTGTGGGTGAATGGGTGAATGGATGTATGGATAGTATATTTATATTGCGCTGAATACCACGCGAGTTCACGCTCTAAGAGCTATGCATCTCATCACTTGCTCATTTAACAGTCCAAGCCCGGCAGTCACCACATACAGAGTTAAAGAACTTGCTCTGTTGCGCGAGGACATAACGCGGGGGTCTGGCTGGGAAGCGAACATGCCACTGCTGCGAGCCTAGTGGTCATTCCATCACTATACTAGGTCACCATTTCCTTGGGACTAGATGCGAGTACATTCATCCCAAGTCATCGCCGTCCGCAAGCTATGGTCGGCAGCGCTCGCTAAATTTTTAATAGGTTCAAAATTGCTGCGACCGCCATAAGCGTTCGCCGATGGTCTCAAACCGATTTCGTTACTCGCATTGTGTGAGAAGGGGGTTTGCAATGACTCTCAGTCAGCTAGTGGCCTCAAGCCAGCTCGCAAGAAATAGGCAATGCTCTCAAACCGTTGCGAGTATGTTGCAACCAATCGCCTGTGAGTGTGTGTATATCAATCGGCCACAAGAGGTCTCCCAGTGTGAGAGCTAATTGATCGCAATTGGATATAATCGCAAGTAATCGTGTTGACTCTGGGATCACAGGTCTCAACAACTAGTAGACACATATCTACTCCCACGTAACTGGTCGCCTAGTGGAAGACAGACTTAAAACACTGCCGATCCAGTGTTGCGGTGATTATGTGTACATGATGTGCCACGGCATATTGAGCATGTACAATAACACACAGACGCCACAAGCTTCAATGAATTATTCACAAAATAATGAAACTCATCCACTCCACGAGCGGATTCAAACTTTTGATGCGCATCATTTAGAGCCCAGAATCGAACCAACGACCGTTGGTTTGAGAGTCGATCTCGTTGTCACACGACCATGGTACGTGTCACATTGTGGGTAGGTGGCTGATGGGCTATAATTAGGTAATGCAGTAGACACATAGAGGGAGAGAGATGGCGAGCGAGAGAGAGAGAGAGAGAGAGAGAGAGAGAGAGAGTGAGAGGGAGGGAGAGAGAGAGAGAGAGAGAGAGAGAGAGAGAGAAAGAGAGAGAGAGGGTATAATAGACGGTGGTAATGTCGGCCATTCCCAGGATCCTGGACCTAACCGGGGTATTAAACGACTTTTTACGGAGGCCGCCAACTCCCTTGTCCGTGTCCTATTCACCTTCAGATGTATGGGATACTAATCAAGTCCCTGGACTGCCTAGTACTAATATGAGCGTAAGATATACACAGTGATAATCGGTTAGAGGCGACGTTTAGCGAATTTCAGACACGACTTGTTCGGTCACTCGTTGTATTGTATATGCTGCAATCACTTTGAGACGACGGTACTTGATGTATTCTCATGCCAATGGTCTCTATAGACAATTAATTCAAACGGTCAGAAAGAAATCGTGACCCATGCAACAGTTAACATTTCATTTTAATGTGGCTTGAAAAGCTAACTTGGCTTGGAAAGCTCACATGGCTTGGAAAGCTAATGTGTCTTGGAAAGCTAATGTGGCTTGGAAAGATAATGTGTCAGATATTTCTGGTTGCTGTACCACAAAGAGGGTGGAAAGTTGTTTTTTCGGCGGTACAATCTACACAACGTGGCTAGTCAGGAGTTCTTGCATACATCTCTACACCCACACATGTTTGTATACGCCGATTGGTGCTTAACGTACTAACATGGCACTCTTGAAGTTTTACAATTACATTTCCTAAACTCTAACAGAGCCTCAGGAGTTAGCGCATTAAGCACAGCAGGCTGGTTCACGTCCTCCATCCACTGAGTCCAAGTAGCAGCAAGTAGTTGACGAAAAACCTGGACAAGGCATTTGTGCTGACTTCCATACTAGAACCATATATTAAGCTCTGGCTATATCTGGAATTAATAATGTTTCCAAAGTTGGAGGCAATAATTGGCCCTCTTCGCCATTTTGTGCAAATAATGTTCACCATAGCTCTCTAGCACCACATACACTCCTAGCACCGGTTCTGTAAAGCACTCATTAATAGGTGCAAATATTGCAACCACGTTCGGGACAGCATCTCCAGCTTGGACAATGCGTGGACATAAAATGACGCACCTCTGATGGCAAATGATTCCAGTGGTATCTGTTCCCTTGAAAATGTACCATCCCATGATTGCTTCAACTCTTTTGTGCCTCAGCCTCGTGTAGCTCTCTTGAATTTAGTTTCTCTCATCCTTCTTCCTACAAAGAGTAGTTGACCTTGGAAGCATGTGATTAATGACATATTAGCAAAACTAAGTGCATGTATATACTAAGAACACATCAGGAATGTATTAGTAGTAAAGGAGGCCACTGGACACTATTGTTATGCAAATAAGCTCTTGACCTATTTAAATACTGCGTTCTGATTGGTTGTTCTAAATGAGCGCGGGTAGACGCTATTGTTCTAAATGAGCTGGTATATGCTATTGCTCAAAAGTATAGGGTACATGCTATTGTTCTAAATGCACGTTTGCACACTATTGTTCTAAATGTTCATCTGTATGCTATTGTTCTAAATGACCGTCTGCATGCTATTGCTCTAAATGTCTGTATGTTCGCTATTTAAATGACACATACGTGTTAATGCATAAATAATTAGATTAATGTGTTTTAAATAGGCATTGACATGTGTAACTATGCGTAATGATGAGTGTGTGCTGGCTGAATGATGAACGCATAGTTTAATGTATTAATTAGGTGGGCAGCACCCCCCCCCCCCACTCGTGGTTAAAAAGTAGAATATTTTGTGAATTGTAGCTTCCTATGTCATTGAACATCGCTTTTTGAAGACTAGCATGCATGAATGCCTGCATGAACAATAGTGTGCAGTGGTCACTTATGAACAATAGCGTGCAGTACCCGCTTATGAACAATAGCATGTGCCCAACACCTTTGAACGATAGTGCACAGATGACACTTATGAACAATAGTGCGCAGCGACCACCTGCATGAACAAAATGTGTTCTAGTTAATATAAATGTGATATGATTTAACATAAATGCATGTATCGCCTGCTACATGCTATAAAATTGATTGAAGACATTAATAGAACTGTGTTAAAATAAATAATGAGAGTTTAAATGTGTAAAGAAGTTGTCAATAGATAGCGAACTTATTCTCATGATAGTAATCTTGATTCTTAAAGCAAGTAGCGAACTCTATTTGACCATTCAGTGCTAGAATATCAATTTATTTGTACAATTATGGATGATAAACCAATCAAACAAGAGAATGATATTAATGCGATCTTATGGCAGATGGCCGACAAGGATTGCATGACATTAAACAATGACACTACACAATGCATGTATCAGACACCATGTGAAAGCATACTTGACCATGCTCATCAAGTACCTATCTTCAATCAAACAGAACAACGTGTCATGCAAAACGAGACTAGTGACTACATGGTGAACTTTATGCAGCAAATATCATCACATATTCCATTTACCGATGATGATCTTAATCAATATTTGCAGCATGTTAACCTCAATCTATTCATCAATAATGAATAATATCTATTAGATCTGTTGGATAATGACAGCATACCCACTCCTACCACCATCGAAGTGGATGAAAATATTATGCAGCAAATATCCAATTGTTTACCACCTGCTGATGTACCTTCTTCTACCCAACCTCAGATCGTTGATGTATTAGAATATGGTGACTATATAAATGTACCTACATGACAAGTGCCTATCTTCGATCAAACAGAACAGTGAATCATGCAAAACGAAACTAGCGATGACGTGGCGAACATTATGCAGCAAATATCTTCATGCATTCCAATCATTAATAATGATCATAATCAATATTTGTTACGTGATGACCACAATCTATCGATCAATAATGATTAATTCCTCTTATATAGTGATGCTGCATCCACTCCTATCCAACCTCAGGTAGGTGGTGGTCTGATCAATTATTCAGACTATATAACATCAAAGACTATACGCAAGTTTCATAGTAAAAGATATCACATTGACGGTACTGAACATAGCATATCATTTAAGAAATATCCTATTGCCGATTCGCCAATATCTCATTCAGATTTTATGTCAGGCATGGTTCAAACTCTGCTCGATACTTATAGCACCTATAGCAATGTTCAAACAAATGACCATGTAAGAATTGACATCATTCAATCGGCATTGGATATGCCGATCATGGTGGATTTTATGACGTGGAAGAAAATTACAATGTATACAATTTTGGATTCAATTGAAAAAGTAAACCAATCAAACACTAACTGCAAGCTATCAGATGGCTTTGAGTTTCACGTTTCTCACATTGAGGACTACAACTCTGGTGGTCGGCATGATATTCACTGTGGCACTATCAATTGTAAGCATTTAAATCTGCTAAATATACATTGTGATGATAAAGATGAGTACAAGCGCATCAAAAAATGTATTATACCTGTCCGTGCAGAATATCCATTCTGTTTCGCAGCCAGTATATATTTAGGTATAAAATGTATCGAGAAAACATCAGATCACTAACCATGAATGGTGCAACTTGAAATGAAATAAATCATAGCAGACGCATATGGTGCACAGCATGTTGTATTCCTGAATGCGAGATTAATAGTACTGACTAGTTGAAATTTCAACAACATTTCGGCAGCGAATTTAATATCTGCGTCTACTCTGAGTCAATGCATGAATGTCTTTTCGGTAGCGCCTCTACTACTCTATCATCAATATATCTTTTACATTTGGAACCCGATAATCACATTTCATTAATAAGGTCTATCACAGCATTTCTTATTGTGTGCAATTACCGTCCCCGTTGTGACGTATCATATAATAATACTCATGATTGCATAGCACTCTGTCGCTGATGTTTGTCTGCTAAATCAGGTATCGATGCAGTAATTCTACAGTCATATCGCATATGATAATATGTAATGATTATCATCATAAGTTTTATAATAAGCAGTGTATGACAAATCATCGTGCAAATGGGACATGTGAAATCCAAAAGACCTGTCCCCTCTGTTTCGTACATGTACCTAAAGGGGGTGCCGAACACATATGTGGAATGACTAAATGTCATGCATGTAAAGAGAAGTTTAATGTTAATGAAGAACATATTTGCTTTCATAAAGTAATTGAATAAACTGCTATGTCATTAGTGCATGTGCATGCCATGAAAATGGGTGATGAGAATCTAACATACGAATCTTATCAAAAATACATCATTTATGATACTGAAACATATTTAGAACCCATTAACAATACTAACACTAATATTGTCGGCGAGTAAAGTTAATCTCATGACGAACCTATGCTGTGACACGTGCATTGAGCATTCACTCAAAACTGAGTGTGCTACATGTCACCGAGGCATGAATAATGGATATGTTCATTTTCATGGTTTAGACACTCTGGATCAGTTTGTTAAATTGTTAACACACATAAAATCTAGGCATGGTAATAAATGTATCCAGCGAAAATATGTTTTCTCTGACCACCTCATTATTGCGCATAATGCGAGTGTGTATGATTTGCTTTTAATCCTTCAATGTATATCAGGTGCATAAACCTTCATCTAAAACCCTCCAACATCATCATGCATGTCCATTCAATTCTCTCATTTGAAATAGGAACAATTTGTTTCATCGATTCCCTTAACTTTTTTCCTCTTTCATTACGTAAGGCTGATGATGCTTTTAATCATTCTGTGCACAATGGAATATTTCCTCATCAGCTGAACTCGCCTCAGTATTGGGATAGGGTAATTCCATTCCCTGAGAGGGAGGTATTCAGCGTACAAAATATGAAAGCAACTATACTGCTAGAATTTGATCAATGGTACGTTGAGCAGATATTTAGAGAAGCACACTATGATGTTGATAAAAATCTCATCGAATAATGTAACGATGACATAACCATCTTATGCTTAGCCATGTCTAGATTTAAGTCCTTATTTCCTGAAACAACAGATGGAAAAAATTCATTCACATCAGGGATAACGCTAGCAGGTGTGTGTAATATAGCATTTCATAATTTATGTCTATGCCCTGATAGCATTCATACTTTACCTGACTGCTCGCTAAGAGCAAAACGGGCATATGGCATGATTGCTGTTGAATGGATGGAAAGGGTTAGGTTAAGCAACAGTTACCAAATCTTACACATGCTAAACCAGGGTGAGCAAAAGGTTTGTGGGCATTATGTAGAAGGCTTCGCTCTGTGCGAAAATATTATTTTCGAGTTTTGTAGGTGTAAATTTCATGGAACGAGTCTGATTGCTGTAGCAATAAACGTGTGCAGACATATACACGATACGGTGATCAAACAATATCACATTTCATTATTCGAATCGCACAGATATATGGTGAGAATTATGTGGGAATACGAGTTTAAGAAATTAATCAGTAATACCGATGGAGTAAATGATTTTATCACCAAATTGGACTTAGCAAACCCCATAGCTCCGCGTGACATGCTATTTGGTGAGCAAACATCCGCAATTCGATTATTTCTGGAAATGGATGAACATAATAAGCTAGAATATTTAGACTGCATTTCCATGTAGACATCAGTGATGAAACAAGGTTGTTTTCCAGAAGGTGCATACGAGGTGGTATGAGGCGACGATTTGAATGATAAGATAGTGCATGACTTCTTCGGTCTTATTAAATGCAAAGTCCTCCCTCCTCATGATTTATACTTTCCAGTATTACCTACTAGAATAAGTAAGCAGATCATGTTTGTACTGTGCTCTGAATGTGCAAGAATCGGTCAATCTACCATATGCAAACATACAGATGAACAACGTTCCTTATGCACGACGTGGACCACTCCTGGGCCACAGTTAGCTATTCACCATGGTTATATCATTAAAAAGATGTACAAAGTCTGGCATTATCCTGAGTCATCGCAATATGAACAACATGGCGATAAGGGACTATTTTCTGAATACATTAACTGCTTCCTAAAAATTAAGCAGGAAAGTAGCGGGTGTCTAGACAGGGTCTGTAGTGAAAGTGACAAAGAGCATTATGTACAAGAGTACTACGTGCATGAGGCTATACAACTCGACCCAGCAAAAATATCAAATAATCTGTCTCCAAGTTTTGTAGCTAAATCCGGATTGAATATTTTATGGGACAGTTTTTCGCTACGTGATCACACCAAGAATAAGATGGTATCATCACGAAAAGAGGTACTAGAACTTTTGAGGGATAAAAGTAAATCTGTCAGCAGCATTTCATTCCTCAATGATAATCTTTTAATGGTGGCGTACTCAGCCAATGAAGAGTACATTGAGTCCCCACTAAATATCAACTGTATTCTGGCATCTTTCGTGACAGCATATGAAGAGTAAAACTGTATGAAGTCTTGTCCTTAATTGGTCATCATGTAGCCTATCATGATACGGATTCTGTCATATTTAGTACCCGTGAAGGTGAGCCAGCCATTCAAGATTGAAGCGGGTACTAGGTTCTTGAACGAGTGAAATACTATGACCTAACAAGTTTTTGTGCACTCGGACCAAAAAACTATAGCCTTGAAATGAAGTGACGCAATGATCCATCGATTGTTAAACAGGTATCAAATATCAAAGGTTTAATGCTGGGTACTGAACAAGCAACACAAGTAAATTTTGATGTGGTGAAAAAATCCATCGATCAAATTAATAATGATGGTGAAATTACTGATAGTAATAGTGTACAAGTAAGCTACTCATATAAGATCACGCGCATGTCTCAATTTCAAATTGTTTCAGTCAATAGTAGTAAGATCTTCAGGCCTGTCTTCAAAAGACAAATTTTGAAACTGGGAGATTAATCTTCAGTTCCATATGGTAACACTAGCATAGTATAAATATAAATAGTAACATTGTACTTTATCAGTCAGTTCGTAAACAATGTCAGGTTTACTCATAAACGATGAAGCCACACTCACTGCTCACTCTATGATAGCATATGTCGCTAGTCGGTGTAAAGATGATAAGGATAAGATGCGCGTATTGATTATGTGGAGTATGCGATGGGTTTTAAGTGATGGTATAATTAACTACGGGAGGATTTTGATCATGACTCAAATTAGTATATCATTATAAACGGAATATGGAAAAGACATTGTCCAATGGCTGCGAGTATTGTTATTACAAATCCTCATTAGAAACTTCATTAGAAACCTTATGAGTTGACAATTTCTAATATTTATGATATCATCTTCATAATGTAGTACTGAACTGCAGTCACTATCATCTACATGGACGACGTTCTCAGACATGTGAGAACGTAGGTATGCATCTGCCATGTTCATGCAGGTGCATGCTGCACGCTATTGTTCATAAGTGTACGCTGCATGCTATTGTTTATGCAGATGGCCTCTGGACACTATTGTACATACAGGTGCTCACAATTGTTCATGGGTGTAGGCTACACGCTATTGTTCTAAATGGTCAGCTACATGCTATTGTTTACAAGTGACCGCTGCATGCTATTGTTCTAAAGTGGTTGTTATATGCTATTGTTTTCAATGCGATATAAAAGATGCTGTATCTCATGTCACGTCTATCACTTTCAATCATTCAAAATGTCGACTGATCAATGTTCGAAGTATTTAAAGCAATCGGCATATTGGTGTGATCTCGGAAATTTGTGAAAAGCGAGAACGATTCTATTTGGCGAAAAGTGGTGCATCAATCTGTGCCAGTTTCATCCTGATGGTTATGCTACTAAACGTGGTGTATATATACGCATAAAAGCATTTAGAAAACTGTTGCATATCATTCCTGATCTTGAAGAGAAAGTATGTCGTGTGCGCAAAAAGGAGGGTGTACAATTTACATAATCGCTGGACTCTTCTGTTTGCATATCTATCAACGACGATTTTCCCTGCATCAACATACCATACGTTACTTTTTCTGCTCTGATGTAGACACTGAGTGGGAACATTTGAAACTGAATGGTGACTCATTGTTATCCGCATTGCCTAACTTTCATGTTAGCCAAGAAAAGAACTCAGAAGACATGTTTTCTGCATTACTTCTGAGCTTTTATGGTATACAGTAATCTGAACATGTCTGACATTCTACCTACTATGTCAACTAGTGATACTGATGATCCAGTATTATCAATGGATGCTTTGCCAGATACTATAGACACTATATATCTTGACGCCATGTGTGTTGATGAGGAACTAAATCTCGACGCCATTGATTCTGATGATGAACTAAATCATGATGATATGAAATTATGCCAGTATTGTAAGAGTCTGTATTGCGCATGGCATTATTGCGCTTTGCCTAATGAGCACAAGAACAGCCAGAGATTATTCGTGTATATGTTGCGTAGAAAAATAAAAAAGATAGCTGAACAAAATTGTTATGGTTGCAGTGTGAATCATCCAAGTCAGCGTCAACATTCGTGTTTAGGTATGGATTTTAACTTTAATTCGATTGATAATCTCGAACTGAAGATTGAAGATGCATTACAAGAAATGTGCGAAGATGAATATCGTTGCGAACTTAACAAACATTTCAATTTATATGAACATAGTTCCAATCTGTACTGTTTGTGTATGACGCCATGGTTAAGGTACATCGTTGATATAATATACGATAAACAACTGTTAATGCCATAATATTGATGCCGTTAATTAATATAGCATGCTTAACCCTTTAATGGCGAAACCGTCCATGGCCGCCGTCTTTATCGTTCTGCCAACTATATATTTATGCTGTTGAATATTACGAAACTAACATGAATGTGAGTTTGTTGCTTCCTATGTCAACGTCCAGTCAAAATAGTTTCAAAATATTAAATAACCATTGCGCCATGATTTAGCTACCTGTGGCAGTCATTCCGGTGGTAATTTTCAAAATTAGTCTTCTCTCGGTTCGCAAATGGGTCTTCCTCTAGCCTGCTAGGGAGGATGGATATGTACGTTTCGCCATTAAAGGGTTAAGCATGATATAACATTTTCAGGAACAAATTTAGCCACTAAAGAGTTAAGCACTGATGTGTGCCGGTTGTGTATAATGTCATAGTTTTAGGCACGTCACCGATGTAATATATGTTAAACAACTGATAACGCCATAATATCATTGCCTTCAATTAATATATTGTCTTGATACTGCAGTATTAGTAAACATGTCGATGTATCACCGATTGATGTTGTGTACTTGAATCGTATTGATGTAATAATATGTTGTGTCGTTTACGATGTTAGTATTAATGAAAGTTTAAAAATGATTTAATTTGTTTAGTCGTTGTCAGTCATGCCATTGAATGGTGCACCCAACACCCCAACCCTCTATTGGCAATGCGCATCGGTATGTTAATGCTGCATTTCAAAAGAACACATCTGCACTCTCCAAAAAATACACATTGAAATGCAGCTGAGTAGAGCACGGCGGCTGCAATCACGGCGAAACATAGCTGAAGCACTCAGCACTTTACAACACACGCCAATGGTATTATGATCTTTACCAAATAATGACTGGCGTGTGTGCAAAGCATTATTGATGGAGTAACGGTTCAAAGATTTGTGAGCATTATGTGTGCATTTCATCATTTCAGTCAGTCGTGTGTCATAAACTCGATCAAAACATCAATCATGCTACTGTTAGGGTTACCACTGATATATAATGGGGTTTTTTCAAAATTCGCATATGAAATGACTTCCTTCATAATAATCTTCACCTAACTATACATGTTCTTAGAGATAAAAACAGGTTGAGTGAAAACATATTTTATATGTAGAAAATGGTTTTTGAAAATTCGCATATGAGTTTTTGAAAATTCACATAAAATGACCGACTTCATAATAATAGTATCAGGATTATATCCTGAAAAGCACTTGAGTCGCATATGTATATTTTTTGTTGAAAAACGTCAATTATTTTATGTTGACGGTTTAAAATGGTTTGCATAAAGGTGAGGGAACTATTTTCATGTATAGGAAAGTTTATTTTTAAAAACTTTTCAACTGGAATGACTGGCTAAAACATATACCCAGCAGCCACATGATGTTGCTTCAATGTTGAATCCACGTTGAAATTACGTCATGAACATCATATGCCTGTTGGGATATTTCATATGCTTAACTGTGTCTTGTTACAAATCATTAATTTTAACGTTCCACATGCCTCCCAACATGGCACGCCTCCCACCCGGACGAAAAATACCCACCAGGGTGAGAAAAAGCATTTTTAATCACTCTCCATTAATTCTTATACACGCATGCAGATGCACGTGTATTAATATAGCACGCAGCTAGACATGCGCCATTCAGAATATTGGAACGGCTGTCCCAGAGCATATGTTTATGCTTTGCCGGTCTCTGCAGTAAAATCCATCTCATAAATAACTTAACACATTTTCAAAACCGATTAAATGTATTGCTACAAACCTGAATACAATTGGAATGGCAAAACTACTATTGTCTACATCACAAAGATTATGCACAAATTTGAAGCAGTACATTTTATATGTTTTGGAAATATGAGGTTATATCTGTGGTGGCCGGTGTGATTATATGTGCGTACATGCTTAATAGCATGTCTTTTACCTATAAATAACTAAGACATGTGCAACTATCAAAATATTATGTCGAATATTTTATCAAATTGGTATGGAAGCAGTTGGCGATTTTCTATGTTCTATGAGTACTCATTTTGTCAGATTACTTTGTGAATAGTCTGCAGTTTACGTCGTACAACTTGTCAGACTATTAAGCATTTATGACATACTACCTCGCACAATTAATGACGAAATTCATTATGACATTACCCTACACGCGAAGTACTTGATTATGACGTCATATACTTGAACGATAAGATGGATTCCTCTATTACTATGGAATTGGGATTCTAGGAATTCAGTTTTCAAAGCGTTACTCAACGTTGAAGCATATGACCCTGTAGTACTGAACTAACACATAGCATGCTGCCTAATAATGAATTATGATAACTCTGGGTACCTCAACTACGAGACTTAATGTACAATATATCAGTAAAGAGTCAACCATCGAATGCATATACATAGTGGCCGGCTGTCTAATTAATATTTATAGTATTGTCGTTATGTACAAATTGTGGTAAACAAATCATAGTAGCCTTCAAATTACTAAACAGTATAACGTAACATAATTAATATTATTAGTAGTAGTATTATTAACAAATAGCATAAAAACGTGATGGACAAATCCATGTATATGCGGATAGAAAATGCATAGAACTACTAATATACCAAGAAGTCCGAAAATAAAATATGCGCATGCACTCAAATAATCAAGTGCTAACACATGACTACAATTCATCGCAGAAGCACTCACACTGCTATTATCTCTCTTCATCATGCGCCCACACCATTACCCACTCCACTAATCAATTACAATTATATGACACCCTCTTCATATGGCACAGTAGGGCCTAGCAGCTGTTAAATATTTTGAAACCATCTTGACTGGGCACTGTTGCTGCCTACTATGACTGCAACAGCCCACAGGCAAACTAGCCTCAAAACATTCAACAGGATGTTTCGTAAATCATAAATTCACCTAGGACATTTGTAATATGTTTGGCTATGCAAGTTGAATGCGTAATTCATTCCACCGAGTAGCTGCTATGCATATGCATAGTCACGCAACAAACCCATTAATCGCCATTTGACTGCTATAGAGCAACACTCTAGACAAAACTGATTGAACATTTTGGCGCGTGTTGTCTGACATGGTAAGTTATAAAAATGAGAATGTTAAAAATTAAATTTATCAGTCATTCTCTGCATTAGAATGAGCTCTCAAATGTGTGATCGTTGGCGCACAGCAAATTCCACTCCGATACATTGCGGGTGTATCGAATGGAACCATTATCATGCTGTAGCAATACGGCCACCTACACGAGTTGTAATGCATGAGATTAGGAACCGCGAGGCAGAATACCTCTCGGATCCGAATCTAAAGAGTTATAACAAATTAGTCCATATGCAATACCAACTGAAAACCGAATGTTGCATATGTATTTTGTGCGTCGAGAACCGAAAACACAGTTGACATCCACAAATGCACTAAAATCAATATCATCAGGTCAGT
>CM067360.1:56187267-56333767 GCA_034401795.1 Chaetoderma sp. LZ-2023a
GTTTAGTACCCTTGAACCACGAGGGGGACGCACCGCCCACCCATTTAATACGTTAAACACGACAAGGGTGCTCGGGACGTCATAATTCATCAACGATGACGGACATGCGGTGGACATTGTTCTTTACCAACTCACAACAATAACGCACAGCCTATACCAATAGTGTTACACTAGGTGCGCCCTGTCGGCCATTGTTCTCGTATTGATCAAACAACTCGTCAAATCCTGACAGATACACATCAATTATTCGGACAACTGAACAATTGCACTTGACATAATATACACACCAATCATTCTGACAATAGAACAAAAGTACACAGACGCACACATGACCTCCACGACCTCATTGCGCATTACACCTGTCAAAACCAATTAAAACCCCATTAATCAAATTAAGTATGCGTTAATTAGCATTGTCACGCATGAGTGATTTAGAACAATAGCGTGTAGCCCAGCCCATAACTACTTGTATTGTCAACTCTGGTGCATTGCTTCAGAATTATAATTTAATAAAGCACTGTTGTGTTGACTTGCTGTCATCGCTGGCATACTGCCCATGTCAGGTATAGGCATAGGCCATAGGCAGCAACAGCGCCGAGTTAAGTTAGTTTCAAAATATTCAACAGTTTGCCTGTGTAATTTTCTGGAAATTAATAGTCAGGGAGTTCACAGATCGATCGATCTCAACACGATCGATGTGTTGATGGAGCTTAGCTAGTGATTGGCGGGGCATAGCTAAAACTGGAAAGGTCCATTAACTATTGATACTGCGTCAATGATCAGTACAGAATGAGCGGCACTATATGTAGTATAGTCCTGAGATCACTTGACTATAATTCTTCATCAGAGTACGCTTCACGCAGGAGTCACTCTCACCAACGTGGTGTGCAATATTTTACCATAATCATAACCATATTATCGAGCCTCTGTCTGAGAAAAAGCACATCTATCTCGACTATTCTGAACCAAACCGCATTTACGGCATTGTACCCTGTATTATTATTATTATTATTATTATTATTATTATTATTATTATTATTATCGTCGTCGTCGTCGTCGTCGTCGACGGCGTCGTCACCATCGTCATCGTCGTCGTCGCCATCCTCTCTCTCTCTCTTTTGTCATTGGTGCCGATGTCGCTGTTGATGTTGTTGTTGTTGTTGTTGTTATCCTTGATGTTGTTTTCATTGTTGTTGTTTACTTTTTGTTGTTGTTGTCGACAGTGAAGTCAAGCGCAATTAAATCTTTTTTACTGACGCAGTATGGATGATTATAGTGTAGACAGTAGAGGCTAACATCCAGTTCATGTAACGTTTCAGTGCCAGATTTGTTGGTGTCATTAGCAGCTGTAGGCCGTGGGTTTGTTGAAGCAGGGCTGTCCTCATTGTTTGTTAAGCTGATCTAGCTTTTCCACACCGATATGCATAATCAATTTCATATCGATATGTTGATTACTGTAACTGACACTCTCATCACATTAACACGATATATTGTTGGCAGATCATTATTCTCGGGTTGTGATGAAATATGCAACAGTTTGGTGGTAATTAATTCGTGGTTTTAATAGCTATGATAAATTCATCGCTCTGTCGGGTATTAAATTTGTTATATAAGCGGGATGCACAGCCTTGCTGCAGCATCGGCACCCAGTCAAAGTAGGTTCAAAATATGCAACAGATTTCCTGTATAGTTGTTTTGAAATTGAGATACTTGATTGTAAAAAATGACGAATCAGGAGCATATCTGCCATTTTAGAGAGAGGTGTATTATTATAATGAACTTTATGGCTAGCTGCGCAGTAAATCTAAAACACACTTTTCACGCAGGTGATACCGTGTGGTATTGCCCTCGCGTGAGGGAAATACCAGATCATCCATCCCTGATCTTAACCAATCAAATAACAGCATGTGGTCGGGTGACATTACTGGGGGCTAATATATATATAAATATTCTGTTGAATACTTTTAAACTAATTTGATTGGGAACAGTTTCTGCATATGGCAGCGACAGGTTTCCGTAAAATTTGGTTTCTGCTAATTCAGGGCTCAAAGAGTTAATGGTTTATGAAATATGTATTTATTGAAGCCTTACGACATCATCAATCCTCGCTATATATAGCACCTTGTATAAAGTAGGAACGTATCTAATATTAACGGGCTCTGGATGCTGTTGAAAGGAAAAATAAACTGACTAATAGGGAATCAATAAATGGTGGAGGCGGAGGCGGAGGCGGAGCTGGAACAATTACCTTTATAGCAGTCAGGCTCGTGTGACTGTGCAAATATCGGTCTACAGTAGGCAGCTAAATTCTCCATAAAGCTTCACACACCATTAATACTATATGAATATTGATGAGTGAAGTAACTCGATAATGGAATACCAATCCGATTCATTCAAACGTGGCAATCATGAATGGACGAACCCTGCTTTTGTGGCCAAATTATGAGGGTTCTTTAAGGCTGATGGTCGTAAAATCACCCGTCTTTACGAACGACCGTCAGTTGTACCAAAGGCTGTTGAATAGCTATGAGTTACATTTAACGACCGACTGGCTCGAATAATGTTTTCTTAAGGGGCCATGCAGTGTCCGCTATTGACGGATTTGACTGTATAGTATATGCGATTGGACACATAATACTTACGCTAAACAATTAATAGCACGGCTGGTAAAAAGTAAAGAAATTTACCGAAAAATATTTTGCATTAAAACTCCTATTTTCACCCAAAATCATGGGTATATTAAGATAAAGGCGAATCCTTCAAAAGACACATCTACCCATGATAAAGAAGGGACCTGCCAAGTTTCCATACATTATCTTAAGGAAGCTGTTCTGTATGATATGCTATTTATGAGAAAATTGACAAAAATCGTGGGTTCGTGTATTAAAAACCTATATTCACCAAAAATCTTGGACCTATAAAGGTAAATCCGTCAGAAAGCGCATCTACCAATCATAAAGAATCCACCTATCAAGCCTCACTTAATTATGTTAAACGATTCTGTATGATATGGTGTTCACGAGAAAATGTACAAAAAATGTGGGCGTTTTTATTAAAAGCCCATTTTCAGTAAAAATATTTGGACCTATAAAGGAGAAATTTAACTCTCACACACATACACACGCACACGTACGTACGCACGCACACCACACATGCCCGCACGCACGCACGCACGCACACGCACGCACGCACGCACGCACACACACACACACACACATCACGCACGCTCACATAGACCCCCAACCACACGCCCCTGCCATCCTCCTATCTTCATCCCTCTCTCCATCCTTCCCTCCTTCCCTCCATCCCCTCCCCTCCCTCCCTCCCTCCCTCTTGATTCTACATTCCTGCGATCCCGCGTTATGACCCAAACATGTGTATTCCGGAATGCAGTTAGAGCCCCTGTGAACTAGAAATTTGATCTGTTGACCTGAAACTTGAACTCCATCTAGGCAGCCTCAATAGGATTGTGTGTTGCAAATTGGTGATCTTAACTTCTTGCGTCCTGGACAGGCGGACAAACATACAGCCAGACAAGCGCAATACTCATCTCAGTCGTAGTGACACTCGCTTGGTATTGATACAGACTTACAAGTATGCCTTGAAAACTTAGGGGCATACATATTGCCTACTTATAGTAATTGGTCAGTGAAAAGTGTCGTACAGTTCTATCTTATCAATTTACGGTGAAATCTGTCCGTCTGTTTGTCCACATAATATCGCATAGATGCAACAATGTAGAATCACCAAATTTGACACATTCAATCATATAGTGGCTGTCGAGAAGCACATTTCTGGTCAAATTGTGAGATATATTACTTCGGGCCAACGTCGGTAATGGACCTTTCCAGTTTTAGCTATGCCCGCCCATCTCTATCTAAGCATCATCCACACCTAGCCCGTGTTGGGATCGATCGATCTCTGAACTCCCTGACTATACATTTCCAGAAAACTATACAGGTAAGCTGTTAAATATTTTGAAACTAATTTGGCTGGGCGCTGTTGTAGCAACAGCGTCCAGTCAAATTAGTTTCAAAATATTCAACAGCATGTTTATTAAATAGTAGAGACATAGAATTCGTGCAACGTGTCGGACTATTAAGAGTTAAAAACGGGCCAAATATAATAAGTTATGATATAATGATTATGATTATGACGTCAACCTGCACGCCAGTTAGCTGATTATGACGTCATATGACATCATATGATAGATGGGTACACTGGACAGGTGAATTGGCTGCCACAATCGCCGTTGTCTCTCAAACGTTGAACCAAGGTTGACAAAACAATCGCATATTTACAGTTGGATAACACTGCACATAAACCTTCCCGTGTGTTGGCCATATAGCGGCGAGCCAATGTTGTGCCAAACATTTCCAAAATGGCAGGTGAATTAGGCTTGTTGGGTCAGTTTATAAACAGCATACACATGTTGATGCATTGTTTGGCCAAAAGTTTGTTATCTAAAATAGGCACCAATGCTATATGAAATAGACAACAACCTCAAATAAAACAGATAACAACGGCAAGCGAAGCAGATATCACCGCCCAGCGAAAAAGACAACAACGTCAAATTAAACAGACAACCACGTCAAACAAAACAAACAACTCTATCAAAAAGCAATCTCAAAGAAAACATACAACAACGTCAAATGAAAACGACATCACCATCAAACGAAACATACAACAATGTGAAGGGAAATATATCACAATGTCAAATAAAACAGACATCCATGTCTGTATTCGCCTGGGAGTTTTCCGTAGAGCAAATTTACTCGCGAAGTTGCCAAAATGTGCTCTAGGTGAACGTACCAGTCGAATGAAAAAACCCTAGCAGTATGAAAGGTGCAGAAACCGATACTATAGTAATGGCAGGTGGCGCGAGGCAGATAGGCCTATATATGGGGGAAGTATATGTAAATGATAATAGCAACGGGACCACTAAAGCGATTTTCGTGATTCTTGGACCTCAAAATAGATGCCGACTTCGGGATTATATGAACCTTTTTGGAAAAATCGGCATGAGATGGTTTTGTCGCTATCTTTAGAAATACTTTGTGTATCGTCATAAAATTGGAGTGTGCTTAAATCTGAAAGAAATGGTTATTTTCCTAGCTAATTATATTCTACTCGCATTTACATTACAACAGATATCGTCAAGTGAATTAACAAGTTGACATAAATTCAGGGAATTTTCCTCGAGAGAACAGCATTGGCCCACAAGCTGCGTTAATCTCGATAATTAAGTTATTTTGATGAAAATATCCAAGTTGTGGGATAACATTACAAGGCATTGGTGCGGCAAATTCTGCTATGTAGGTTTACTTATTTTAAGATGGGATTTTTGTTTGAAATTTTACTGGCTCAGTTGTCCCGCAGAATGTATCTTTTGAATCAAATGGCCGATTTTGAGATTCCTAGCATCGGATAAATCTTCGCATTTGCAGCTGCATGTAGTTACCTGAATTGTTACAATCAGTTCAATGTGTCCGGCAATATTATCATATGGTTTCTCAAAATATTAATTTACACTCCCTGCGACTGCGATATATATCGTCCATCAGGTACAGGGGTCAACCGGTACCAAATTGCTGACCACGGTTATATGGTAGCATTGGATAGGTGAACATTTAAGAAGTTCATTTATGCCTGATAACAAACTGTATCAAACATCATATTGTAAAATCTGAAATATTCAAAGTGCAGATTTTTTGATATAAAAGATTACTGATGTCTGCATTCTGATTTTGAATTCAGCATGAGAAGAGCCAGAGGGTCAAGCCGTGGTCACAGCCATTACGTCGGTTGCCTTTGTTGGCGTACAACAAAGGTCAGTCAACATAATGGCTGGACAATTACTGGTGATAGAGACCATTGATGTTATCGTTGAAACGAACGCTGCACAAATTAGTCTTGAATCAGTATGACCGTTAAAGGTCATAATGGCGCTCGAGTGCACGGATCGGTCAACAAGATGTCATCAGTGATTTCTACAACAGGGTTGGTAATGATGGTGTGCCGGGCCAGGATTGGCTGAGGCGAGGGTTGATGAGCGTGCTATATATTTGCATGTCTTGTACAAACGGGATCTACTTTTTGGGAGATCACTTTTGGTTCACTTTTCGGTCCACCTTTTTATAGTATAAACATGAATGTTAGATATTAGTTAGAAGTTTTAATCAGAGTACAGTTATGATTGTTACAGAGAATAAATTCACAATATGATACAGGTCTGATGTTGCTGTTTGTCGATACAAGTCTTATAGCTAGAATGATGCAACAAGACCAGAGAGAAACACGGAGGCACGAATCTAAGAATCTTCGAGAAGTCAGATGGCCCGGGTACGGATATAAATATTTGATCACAGAATCAAAGGCGAGCCGCGTCCCCCACATGAATTCAGATAAATTTGAAAACCAACGAGCTGCTTCTGGTACGGAATTTATAATATGTAGATCAAAACCACGAATTAAGTGAAAATAAATATATTTTACCTGCAGTTGTCAATGATTGTATCCAATCATTTTATGTAGTTTCTCTGGACCTTGACATTGGTATCAAATATATTAAAGTGTAGCTATTGTCTTTTATATGTATGCATAAATTGCCTCCTTGTTGCTATTACAACAATAACCGAACCACG
Organism: Chaetoderma sp. LZ-2023a; assembly: GCA_034401795.1. Classification (NCBI taxonomy): domain Eukaryota; kingdom Metazoa; phylum Mollusca; class Caudofoveata; order Chaetodermatida; family Chaetodermatidae; genus Chaetoderma; species Chaetoderma sp. LZ-2023a. The sequence goes on from CM067360.1 coordinate 56,193,912, forward strand.
AACTAGTGCAAAGATGTATTATGGACTAAAAACCTCATGTTAAACATCAAATTACCAATTATTAATAAGAAGCATTTTATGCACATGACCATTGCCAATAAGGGATCAACGCCACTGCCCACAAATATTTTGTAGCAAACTTGTATGTTACTTATGTCAAAAGGGTAATCATTTTAAGTACATTTTTGAAACATTGATACTGAAACCTGTTGTCATCTTAGACAGAAACTGCTTACAATAACATTATTTCTTAAATAAACATCAGTTACAGGAAAGGATGTGCAATCTAGGAATCTTAAATTATTATGATGATTATGATTTTAAAAGCGTGGCCATAATTTATATAGTGATATTCATCTGCAACTGGGAGAGAGCAATGCTTAAACCAAATGTTTAAGATCTTCGTATTCAAATTACCATTGATTAATGAGAAGCCTTTGCGGCAAATGACCATTGCTCATAACTGAGTAATAACTGTTAACATGCAGTCCACCATGATGTTCCAGCACAGTTTTCTGCCACTCATTAACGAGAAGAATATTTTGGAACAAACCCCTATAGCACACTTAATGCTAAAGGGGCACATTTTATATTTTCAATTGATGGAAGCCTGGCGTAGATTTTGGAAAGACGGATGCTGGTTGTCACAATCTACTAAACCCTATGGTTCTGTACATCTCAACCAGTGGATGGGCATGTGAAGCGTGGAAGAGTAGATGAGCGAGAACATGCGCATACTATCATGACTAGGACTGAATCTGGAACACGGATACATCTATCTGATCAATGTTCAGCTCCTCCGCGGAGTAAATGACCTCTATCTTCCATCCATTATTAAGTGGCATTTGTATAGCTGGATTAGCTTGAAACCTTCTTCTCCATATAGCCTCCTGGTAATGGGCTCGCAATGTGTGCTCCGTAAGTACATTACCACATGTCGCTTTTAGCCAAGAATAACAAGCAGCAAAGCTCATTGATGCATATAGACGACATGCTACAGCCTCAAATTTCGTAAACAATTCCAAAGATATGTGCCACTCCTTCGCTGACTGTAAACCAAGAAAGACAGCGTATCCACGTCGATAGCATGTGTTGTCTCTCCATGTAGCTCGCTGGTGTTTTCTGGCAGCGTCCAGTGATTGACAGTGGACTTATTGTTTTGTTTGAAGTGCTTGCTAGAGATTTTCTCCAATGTACCACCATTTGCTTGGCCGTTATATTCTTATATTTTTCTGTTACGATGGTGTCCATAGATATGCCCGTAAATCCGTTTGTAAGGCCCTATTCGATTATCAAAAAACCGAAACTGGTTTCAAAAACTTTCAATTCCTTATTTGGAAACCGAAACTGGTTTCGGGGAAACGAAACCATCTCTGAGGCAGGTTTCACAGTCTCGGTTTCTACAGTTTCACAAAACTAACCATTCGATAACTATCATGTGGCTAAGAAACAACAATGTCGAAATAACATTTTACCATGATTATAATAAATAATATAGGGTATTTTATTGAGATTAGACCATTGAATTAGTATTAAGAACTTAGGGTGTAACACTCGTTCTCACTACATGTGAGGGATATACTACTACAAGTGGGAAAATACATTAGGGACGAATACATTCACTGTTACCATTGCAGGGTTGCAGACAGAGCCGGATTAATGCATTAATGCAATGGCTAAAGGGGCTGCAGCCCCAGAGCCTCCGGAAAATAAGGGGACCCAAAATGGCAAACAATTATCGCATTTTACCAATTTGTAACTGTAATCTCAGCATCTTAATTTTCCAGTCATGATATACACGTAAGATGTTGAAGTTTTTTTAATCAATTGGACAGGAAGCTGTTAATGCCTTAGGAAATGCAAACTTCCAGTCAAATTAGGTTAAAAAATTTCAGCGGAATTTTGAGATATTCATAGCAAATGTATTATATTCAGTAGTAGTAGTAGTAGTAGTAGTAGTAGTAGTAGTAGTAGTAGTAGTAGTAGTAGTAGTAGTAGTAGTAGTAGTAGCATCAGCAGCAGCAGCAGCAGCAGCAGCAGAAGCAGCAGTCAAGACTAACAGACATGTTTTCTTGGCTCTGCTAAATTCGTTGGATTTTGACGATTTTTACTGCGCCTATGTGATTTATTTTTTGCTTAGTTCTATATAAGTGTATATACGTTAGTTTTGTTGTATTTGTTTTTGCAAATTTTGATGTTGGAGGTTGTATTGGCCGACGAAAGTTTTAAATATCACGGCTGGCTGTTTTTACAGAGCGAGCCATTGTTTGCTGCCGTCGAGCTTTCGACCTTGCTGGTTCTATTCTTTATTGTCCACCTTTAGTTGGGAGGTTTTTCCCTCTTTACGCGTGTTCCTGTCGGCACTTTTAGTGTTGGCTGACATCAGATCTGTCCTCGGCTTCTCGCGTTTTTCACTTGTTAGATAGTCTCTGTTCTAGAGGGTTTATATTGCGCCTGTTGCCTGTGTCGTCGTGACCTCATGCAGTAAATCATGTCAAGTGTATATAAGCAGACACTGAGCCTTCGCTTGACAACGCCTGGTTGGAATTCAGGCGCGATTGACGTTTATCATGGTTTAAAAGATGTTGTCGGATCAGGCGCTTAAGTTTTGAAGGGACTAATTAATATTAAGAAGAATGTATGGCATGTGACCCTAAGCAGCGAACAAATTAAAGATACATTATTGGAAGATGGGCTTGTTGTGAATGGGGAGATTTGTAAAGTTGGGGAAGTAGACCATGACAAATTTTTGGTTAAACTGAAAGCGACTTTAGAAATTTCAAATGAGCGAATTACTGCTGAAATGGCGAAATTTGGCCTGGTTATCAACATTAAAATGAAACCTACCAGTTTGACAGGACCCTAGAAAACGGGGTTAGAAGGGTTTGGATGAAAAATGTGGAAAATCCGATTCCAAACACGCTGGCAATTGAGAATAAGTTTTTTCCTACCTGTTTGGTACAGAGGTCAAATTAAAACATGCCGAATTTGCATTAGTACTAGTCACCTGATTAGTGCGTGCCCCTATAAAGACAAATGTTTGATATGTGGGTCTGGTGATCATTATAGATCATGCTGTAGAGAATCGTCCAAGAAACCAGCGTCTGAATGGCAGGTAGCAGGCGAAAGAGAGATGAATGCCGTAAGTGGGGAGCAGGTTGTAGTAGATGTCCACCAACCACCTACACGCTTAGGACAGTAGATACTGATGCAATTGAAGTGCTGGAGAGCGGTTTGGTGATGACGCCTAGAGGGAAAAATGATGAACAGTTTTCCGATGCGGAGACCATAGCGCCAGGTCAAACAACATTCAGCTCTAAGTCCACTGAGAGTACTGGCGACTCGCCGTTAGACATCCACTACCTAAGTCATCAGAGGTGACGCGGGCTGAGGATAGATGTGATGACAAATCAGAAAATGTTAGCAGAGTGAAGCGACAGATGGCTCAATCTAGCTCAGATTCTCAAGCTGAAGTCGGTGAAGATGGTGAACATGATATGTCATTTGAATTTGATGATAGTGTATCTGTTGCCGAGTCGGATATATCTATTAGTACACAGGCTTCTCAAAATTCTGAGATGGCATGTATCGGTCTGAGAAGGGGAAAGTTTTAGTTCCCTATGTAACTAAAAATGGGGTGCGTTATCGCCATCTGCGCACTGACTCAGATATTTCTAAACACCGACATCTAACAACAATTGAATTAAGTACACCCGAATTCAATGATAAATTGGGCAAATGGGCAAAGAAAAACTCGGACAAAAACCCCAAAAAATAAAGATGGCGGTCTTAAATACCATTTACCTGCTAATGCTAATTTGTACACTAAATTGCAGAGGGTTAAATGACGAAATAAAACAACGTGTTCTATTGGAGGAATTGAAAAACAGAAATGTTGACATTGTGCTACTTCAGGGGACAAAGTTGCAAAGCATTGAAGCTATCGGAAGGTTCAAACAGTTAACGAATGGTGACCTGTTTTACTCGATTGCCACTGAACCGAGTGCTGGAGTTGCAATTTTGTTTCTTCCTAAATGCATCAGTTGTATAAATATCACTTCTTCTGCGTCTGATGATAATGGACGATGTGTTAAAGTAAACTTTGACATAGCGGGGTCAGATCTTACCCTACTGTATATTTATGCTCCCGCATATCATTCGCAGAGATCTGCATTTATGTCTAAAATCGCATCTATTGTTCAGGATAATGCTGATAACATACTCATGGGCGACGACTTCAATTGTGTTATTGACGGAGTGTGAGACAGGAGTTTTCTTGCCAGTTATGGGGATACACCTCACTAGAGGCTTGAGACACTATGTGGCAAGGAAAATCTAAGGATGCTATATCCAGAGGGGCGTGATTTTACGTGGCATTCAAGTAATGGTCATATAGCCTCTCGCATAGACAGGATATATATTCATAGAAATCTAAAATGTAAGCTGGTAAATAAATGCAGGTGTGTATCTTATTACATTCTCTGACCATAGCATGTTTCACATAACACTTGATAATGTTAATTGGTTTAAACGTGGTCCAGGTTTTTGGAAATTCAACAACTCCCTTTTGAATGACACTGAGCATCACCGGTGTGTGAATAGTGTTTGGCAATTCAAGCTACCAAATAAACATTCCCATGGCAACATAATGTCTTGGTGGGAAGGTGTTAAAACAGGTTGTGCACATATCTGAAAACAATATGCTATCAGGAAAGCACAAATCATGCGCAAAGAAAAGAAAAGACTTGAACGTACATTAACTTTGCTTAGTTGTAGAGTTGAAAATGGTGATACTCAGTTTACTGAACATCTAAACGAGATAAGAGGCAGACTTTTGGAAATAGATAAATATAAACCCGAGGGAGCGATAACAAGATATAGAACACAAATATATGTTGAAGACGAGAAGCCAACCACATTTTTCTATAATCTCGATAAACCTAGAGGTGTTGAAAAATTAATTAGGAATTTAACGCAAAATGGCGAGAATTGTACATCCCAGAGTGAAATCAAGAGAGTGGTTGAAGACTTTTATCAATCGTTATATAAATTAGATGGCAATGATGATACGAAAGCATCACAAATGCTAGCACGTATAGGATACATTTTTAGATGGAAGTAGTGATTTTTGTGAACACCAATTAACATTAGGTGACTTGACCGCCTCGCTGAATAAAATGAACCGAGGCAAAGCGCCAGGAGGGGATGGCCTGACTGTTAAGTTTTATCAAACGTTTTGGAATCTGATTGGACCAGAATTTGCTCATGTGGTTAATGCTCTTTTCGCTCAAAGGAAACTACCATCTACGATGTCACAGGCATACGTGCGACTAATATTCAAAAAGGTCAGTCGTGAAAATGTAGGAAATTACAGGCCCATCTCCCTTCTATGTGTTGATTATAAAATCATTTCAAAACACTTACCAGTCGACTTAGTAGTATTATAGCTGAGGTAATTGACACTGCTCACTCATGCTCTATACCAGGCCGTTCTATTCTACCAAATACATTTTTAATTCGGGATACTATTCCATTAATTGGGAAAGACGACATTCCAGGAGCAGTTATCGGTCTAGATAATGAAAACGCATTTGACAGATTAGAATGGGATTTTCACTTTAAATCACTCGAACATATTGGCCTGTGCCCTAATATTGTCAAATGGGTACGTATCATGTATAACAATATTAGTAGTAGGTACTTGATAAATAATCATGTAAGTCAACCCATCATTTTAGAGCGGGGTGTGCGACAAGGATGTTTGTTATCACCACTGCTATTTATAATAGCAATGGAATCATTAGGATCAACGATTAGAGAAGATGCAGGTGTTCAAGGCATATGCATTCAAGGCCTTGTTAAATCCATAAAGGTAGCACAGTATTGTGATGATACCACTGTGTTTGCTGGCAACGATAATGACTTTGATCAACTTGAAACATCTTAACAGATTTTCAAAAAGCATCTGGTCGAAGAATTAATAAAAAATAAATCAGTTGGTCCATTTTTAGGACAGTGGGGTAATAGATGATATAAACCGCTTGGTATTCAGTGGACAAATGATCCATCAAGATCCTGGGTATTCATTTTAGTCGCACAGGAGGTGAGGCACTTAATTGGGGAGAAAGAATATCTAAGATAAATAAAACAGTTAATGCTTGGAAACATCGCCATTTAACCATTTTTGGTAGGATTTTGGTCATAAATACGCTAATTTTATCGAAATTGTGGTATACAGCATCTGTAATTTATATGCCACAGCATGTTGAAAAGGAAATTAATAAAATTGTTTTGAATTTTTATGGGAAGGTAAAACATACCTGGTGTCTATGGATGTTTGCACTAATCATATTTTTTAAGGGGGTCTTAATCTACTTAATGTTAGATCTAAGAGTATGTCATTCCGTTTCAAATATTTTATTGATCTGCTTTATTCTAATAACCAGTGGGTAATGGTATCAAGAACGCTAATAGAACGATTTATAGAGCCATTTTCTATGAGAAGTTTCTTTTGTGCAACTGACCCACCTCCTAACTACAAGCACGTTCCTCCAGTGTTCTTGGAGTTGAAAATCGCTTTCGATGATTTTATTAAAATAGAAGTCCCTCCACCATGCTGGGAATCTGTTTTAAATGTTAATCTGTGGGGCAATGACCAAATCCGTTATCAAGACAAAGTTTTATATTACCCATCCATGGTACGGAAAGGAATCAAAAAATGTTTGTGCTATTGTTGACCCCATTACCCAGAAATGGAAGAAATTGAGTGCGATCACTGTTATCACTAATCTGCGACCAATAGATGCGAAGCGTCTTGCAGATAGGATTCGAGCAGCTGTACCAAAAGAATGGCTCTCCCTATGTAGTACACGTAATAATAATAATGATACGAAATTAAAAAATCATGTATAATGACAACGAATTTTCATGCAATATGACAGCAAAGGCATGGTATAAATTACTTTTGAAAAGGCGGGCCAAACCTCCCAAGTGCATTACTGCTTGGGAGCAACATGAACACGTTATTGTGAACTGGGACGTAATATGGCAGAATATACATTTGCCACATATTCCAAACCAGGCAAGAGATATTGTGTAGAGATTAATCCATAGGAGACTTTGGGTAAAACATCTTATGGTAAAAGCCAAAGTATTCCGTGACTGCGATAATAACTGTATGTTCTGTATGAACTCAGAAGAGACTATTGTCCATCTGTTTACTGAGTGTCATGTCGTGTCACAGTTCTGGGCTTTTGTAGAGAACCTCATAGTTCATCTTAAGAACTGGGATAACGGCTAGGAAAATATTATTCCACGATCTGGGAAATGATTATATGTGTAAAAATGATAAGCTCGTTATTTAGTTTTGCTTGAGCATTGGTATTTGGAACATTTGGCGTTACAGATGCTCTTTGGTTCAAGATAATATGACTAGCCTGACAATAGATCACCTAAAGGCATTGGAAGCCATATTCTATGCGTCGTGGTCATGCAGCACTAAGGGTGAATACGCAAAATTTGTCAAAGCAAAAAATTGAAGATTTAAAAAAAATCTATGGTAAATTTGTCTCTGTTGATAATCAATATGTGCTTATTAAACCTATGCCATTATGAAAGCTATCTGTAAGATTAGCGTGTATGTCTTTTGTTTGTCATAACATTTTTCTTTGCATTTAACATATTTAATGTTGATCATCGAGGAAGATTTTTAAATAATAGATCTTTAATGCAAATTAACACGTAATCCTTTCAACTCCGATCTCACTTTCATCTTACAGGTAGACTGTTGGCTGTTTTGAAACTAATTGGACTGGAACAACTCCCAGTTAGATTTGTTTCAAAATTTTCAATTGCATACTTAATAAAATGAAAATGAGTAAGTTATTAGGCTTAAAGAAGGGCAGAAAAATTAGAACTTCGGGAACATCACTTATCTTTAAAAAAATTTTACAATCCCCCCTTCGGTTGGCTCCAACCCATATTTGTTATAACAGATGTTATATGACGCAACTATTCGTCATCATGACCCCATTTTAGTAGTCCATACAGTATCCGTTATAGGCAGGTTTCACTGCATCGAAAAACAGCTATGTGTGGCAAATAAAGCCGTTATCAGCGTGTAGTGTATATAAGCATCGCACATAGGCCTACATCATAGTCATTATTATTGGAAACACTAGTTATTATTTATAATCCACATTCTATTATCATCATGGAAAATTTAATCATACAGCTATACATGTGTGCGCCTGTGTATGCATATTGATATTTACTGAGCGGTAATGACGTTACGACCTGGTGTACATGTTATGGACTCCGAAAAACCAATAGTAAAAACACGTTTTTCACAAATATTAATTATTTCTGCTACATTTTGACAAAATAAATCTTCGAATGTTATGTAAAAATGATATATCTATTGAAATAGGCATCTAGCCAGTGCGGGAGAACGTGAGTGATCAATTGTTAGAAATAGAACCCTGTTAGAAACAATTCGTTTAATGGTGTGGCTTATTTCTGGCACAATACACACCACACTTGAAGAGGTCAGTGGCAAAGTTATTCAGTGGCAAAGTTATTTGTCTTTTCGTCAACAAGGTTAGTGAGCGGTAGGGTCGAGAGTGACTTCTCTGCTGCTGTGTTATTTTATAACCGCGCCATGGGTCACATCAGTCCATCATATTCGTATCCTGTGAATACATACAAGTCGCATGGTGGTGGCCACAACGACTTCTAGTTTTTGCAATATCAATCAGTGGTCATTAGTTCTTGTGCCTACACCAATATACAGCTATATCCGTGTGCGATCCTATAATTATGATAGCTTTGGATTTAGTTACAGTTGCTGTCGATTAACTGCGTGAAGACAAATTTTGGTGTCGCTTTCATCATGATCACTGGTGTGCTCCACAACATATTCGTTTCTGACTGATTCACTGGTCACATAGAAATGATAGCAGTCACATTTACTTCAAAGGTAGAAATTGCCCTCACCAGCCATAACTGCGTACGTAAGCTCTTCCCATATTTTCTACCATTAACAAGATATGTCAACGGGCTCATCATCGGTAATCTCGATTTTAATGCTACTTGCACCGTAGCAAATTTTTGAACACCAGTTCTGCCTCTTTTATCATATATTCTTTGTCTTGTTCACAGCGAGTGTGTTCATGCTCTTTAATAATTTGGCTTTTAATAGCACTGAAAGAGGAGAAGTGAAAACATGTCTCCTGTCTCCAGAGAATAAAAAATGCAGCATGCAGAGTATGTGAGTTGTTGCAAAGTGATTCCAAATAGATTTGAAGAATTAATCACCAGGCTGAAATACATGGCATCAAAAAATGAGTACTTGATAAACAAAGTTATAATAAAACGTAAAACTAATTTTGAAGAACTGTACAATGGCTATTAATGGGAGACGTCCAACAATGGCCTCACAACAGCTGCTAGACTTACAAACAGCGTTCTCCTATCCACTGACTCCCGTGACACAATCGTTGTCTCTAGGAAAACCATGTGTAAGACAGAGAAAAATACCATTTTCCTTGGTTGGAGAAGAAAATCGAGCTATCTTGTTCATCTTCCCATATTGCACATGTATGCATTATTGATAGAAACATTTCTTGCATTTTTATCATGGCATCAAATTAAGCACAAGCTTATAGTTCTCTGGCAAAGATTATTTTCATTCATGCTATTTCTTTCTCAGGCAAGCGAGTTGACCTCATTTTTTATTGCTGCTGCTACACTGAAACGTCTATTAAGGAACATGAACTTGAATGAGTTCAAGCGCATGAATATGTGATAAGTGGTTCAGAACAACATTCATATTTCCATGATTCAAGGTGAACTTAAGAACTTGCCATCATGTTAGGTGAATGAGGGAGCAATTATTCATTAGTGACTGCTCACTGTCATCTCTACCTGGGAACTCAAGCTCAGAGAAGAATGTGTGGAGCTGACTCTTAATCATGATCATGCCAACGCCAGAATTTTCTTTCACTCGAAGTCAATCCACATCATACATAGTTGACATAACACCGTTATTGAGCAACCTCAGATATAGGGTAGTTGAAAATGCATACGGTCCACACCGAACTAAGAAAACTATTAGAAAATTGACTGTAATAGATTGCTCTTGTATTCCTCCGAACAGAGTAGGATTTATTATAGGAATGTGGGTACAGATTAATAAAAGAAATGATAAATCAAATTTCGCCGTCGGATAGAGATTGATGTGAACGTGTTGATGTCGTGTACGGCATGGTGATGTTTTCGGGAACACCAGTTACAAACTCTCGCACAGAAAGTGACGGCAATAAGTTAGGAAACAATGATGCTACTGATGAGGATATCGGACTATATCTGATACTGGAGATAGTAATTCTGAAAACAGCGATTCCGAGTCGTCCTTGTGGCAATGATCTCAATAAAATTTCACAGATTCATTCTATGCGATCATTATAACTTATTCGCATCAATATGAAATTGATTTGCATATTTTCCAATACGTTCACAGTGTTTGAACCGAGACTATCTTCTCGATTCAGGTTAAATTTTTGCTGGCGGCAGGTTTTTAAATGGCATTTACCTCACCAAGGGGTTATCTAATTTCAATAAGGTTTCACGGATTCGTTTTATAAGATCATTAGAACTACTGAACATCAGGATCAAATTGATTTTCAAAATTTTCCATACGTTTTTAGAGTTTGAACTTTGATTGTGTTAGGGCCTATTTACATCCAGGTTAAGTAAATGACAATGGGTTATGTGATTTCATTGATACTTCAGAGATCCATTCTATGCTATGATTAGAGCTACTCTACGTCAACATGATATTGATTTTCGAGCGTTTGAAATTAAACGATTTTCTGGCTCCAGGTTCGGCCTTTTACTGGCTAACATTTTTTCAACTAACATTTACATCAACAAGGGGTTATCCAATTTCAATTGAATTTCGGATTCGTTCTATATGATCATTAGAACTAGGCTTAATCTCTGTCGAAACCATACTGAGTTTCAATATTTTCCCATTTTACAAAGGTTTATGCCTGGGCATATGTAAATAAATCTCAGTTAGTCCAGAAAGGGTGTTCGGTATATGGCTATGACTAGTATACCAAAGGCGCGTGTGGATTATCCCACACCACACCAAGCTAGGTTTATGTCATCAATCATCATAGTTTGCTATACTAGCTCCTGTGGTCAAGGTGCTTCTACTAACGGTGGAATATCCTTAGAAGTTGAAAATCCGGTAACACGTCAGATAATTTAATAACTGCTGTTCAAATGAACGTTCATAAATCATAGATTTACACGCGCAATTACAATTCAGTGGCAAGTGTGGGGCAATGTACGCTCTCATTGCATCAGAGATAAGCGTGCCGAAAAAGAAACCGTGTTATTAAAACTAAAATTATATATTTTTCACCGTCAGAATAGGATAGATTCTTTTTGGTTATATATCATTGCTTCACCAATATAAATCTACATACATAGTTTTAGTTGAAATTTTGTATACGTGCGGCTACGGTATTTCCTTAGATTGGCTCCACTAGAAACAGGCGCGTCGATTGTCAATAACCTGGTAGATATAATCTTTGCTATTATATATTGTAAATGTTTTCCCCATACAACAGTATGCGCCAAACTATTATTTGAAAACTGATGAAATAAATACACATACTCATTCGTCGATGATAAAATATAACTTTTATATCCGAGCCGGATCTCTAAAGCTTGCCGTGTTGCTGTCGTCGACGTCGTCATTGTCGTCGTCGTCGTCGCTGCCGCCGCCGCCGTCGTCGTCGTCGTCGTCGCCGTCGTTGTTGTTGTTGTTGTTGTTGTTGTTGTTGTTGTTGTTGTTGTTGTTGCACGACCACTCTGACAATATCAGGTGAAATCATGGATCCTGTCTCGGATGCGGCAATGGGTGACGTTGGATAGGATTTTCCGAATGTTGTTGAGGAGCACAATGGGCCGCAGAATGACTGGTGGTTGGTGTCTTCCTGGGCTTGGGTAGCTCGCTCTAGGTGCCTTGGCCTATGGCATCGATTGAAAGATGGATTATAAAGAGTGAATTGGCTAGATGCTTCATCCTTTTTGTGTTAATTTCACTTGTACATTTGAATAGTTTATTGCTCATGCCATCAGGTCCGGATGCACGTCAATTTTTCCGGAGCTTTAGGTGCCTTCCCAACTTTTGTTGTTTCAATTGCTTTTATTAATGGTTTGGAGGCACATGTAAACGGATGAAAGGGCTCGTGATTATAGTCAATGAACTGTTCCTTGATCCATTGTCCAATTGCATCGATTTTGGTCTGTCCCGATAACATGTCCATTAGAGTTATACACAGTGACTGGTGACGAGTGGTTAGCAACTCTTTGGCTCGGCTTGGCCGACAAAATTTGTGATATTCGTCCATGGCAATTTCATCACCTTATTGAATTTGACCTCTGTTGATAGTTTTGCTACTACAGAGTCAGTATACCTAGTTCGGTTGTTGTTTTTGACAACTTTCGTTGTGCTTGTAGCTGATAATTCAATACATGTGGGTATTTTGGTTAGGGACTCGTCTGTATTGGCGCTGACGGCGATATCTGCTATCTGTTATCTGAGGGTCTTCCTGTATGACAATTCAGTGTCCGTGTTGCTGATGAGCTTGGATAGGTCGTATGTGAATCTACCCTCTTACCTGGTATTGCGTTTGTGCATTAGGAGATGGTTGATCTGAAGGCGGGTAACGCCCGGCTCATGGTCAGTATCGCGGTCTGCACAACCAACGAGCATCTAGAAGTAGGGTATATGTTTTTGTTTTTCATAATATAGTAAGTCTATTGATTGAAGCCTGCTGTTGTAGCGTTAGAACATGTTTGGGCTTTGCGGTCAGTATATTGTCCTGTGGCGGTATGCTTGTTGAAAGAGGCGCATAGGCCATTGGAAGGCGGGGAATGCTATCAGTGCATCTCCTTTGCTGTTGCTTGTGCACTCTCCACAAGACCCCGTGAGCACGCCAAGTCATAGATTCGTGTCCGCCTTGCAGGGTTTACCGAGTTTGGAGTTCAAATCTCAGTTGCCATCTGAATTGAATAGTGATGACGGTGTTCAGTACTGTATAGAAGGAACCTAATATTAATCGATTCTCTTTTGGCTTTTTTAGCAGTTGAGTCATACGCATGAACAATGCGACTTGTGATGGTGATATCCTTTCGCGCTGGTGTAGCCAGGTCGATGATAGCAACGCGATCATTGACGTGTCACGTATCCATCAATGGCATGGTGCGAATACACTTAGGCGTAAGCGGGCAATAAAATGTTTCAGGGCTCGGTAATCTTGCCACAAAAAAGGTTTTGCTAGCGTTCTAATATTCTCTTATAAACGAGATAGGTTGTGAAAATTAGACCGGAAATCTCTTTGTCATGTAACATGCTCTCGCGGAGATCTAATAAATATTTTAATCTGTTGGACATACTCTTACTCCTTCCTAAAAGAAACTTCTTTGCATACACTTTACATACACTGGGTTTTCAATTTCATGTTTCACGTTTCTTGTTGTTTAATCATGTGCGATTTTCTTATTGTATTAAATTCTTTATATACTCTTTGGTTTCATCTCACGTTAATATCTTTATTTCAGTTCTGTCTTGGATTCATATTAGTATTTAGACTACAGACTACCCTCCAACCCCACCCACCCCACCGCCACCCGCTCATCCATCCTCGATAAACCTCACTCTAATAACCCATCCTAACAACAGCATCACATCGTGCGCACACCAGGCTTGGGTACAAGTGCAAGAATTGCATCTAAATGCAATTGTGAGATTTTGGACGCATTTGTATTTGCACTTGCATTTGAATCTTATGTATTTGCATTTGCATAAAAAGGGTTGCATTTGCAGTTGAGCACTACCTTTTTCATTTCGCATTTCTTTTAAAATACGATGGAGCCTAGCGGCTGCTGCTGCTGCTGTAAATAGCAGCCACAGCACCCAGTTAAATTAATTTCAAAATATTCAACCAAATTATTTGTTAAGCCATAAAAATGGCATTTCTATTGCTAGAAATTAGAAATTTAATACTCTGTGATTTATTAACCCATTTTACTCTGAATATCTTAACATGTAACTCTCAGCCATAAATATACATATATATGTGTGCAAAATCATGCATATTTTGAAATTAGTCTACCTTAAGTCAGTTGAGATCTTAGCAAACCAACACATTTTAATTAACTTGTTTCCGAGATAATCTACAGCAACGTATCTCTAGAGGATAATAAATATGATCACCTAGTAAGGAATGGGTGCCTCCATTCTCGTGTCCAATGTATTGACCCTTTAACCCGTACATACAAAACCACTGAAACCATTGGCTCAGTGATTGTCCTCTCTTGGCCTGCAAATGGGCATTTCTAAAGACCACGACAAAGGCTGCTCTTTCCGGTTTGGGCATAAAAGGGTTAATAAGACAATTGGACTAAACGTTGTTGCTGTGTTAATCAATAATGTGATTTTCAGGAAAATTAATAATATTCATACAATCATCTGTTTTAAAGAACCGCAATCTTGTGGCCCCAAAATACAGGTGGTCACTAGAGCACTTTTGACTGTACAATCTGTTAAACAAGTACTTGCTATATTTTTGTCAAGATCCTTTCAAAGTAATTAGCGTGAACTTAATGTATCTCTCGTTGCTCAATCTATGAATAGGGTATTGTAACTCCATTCATCCAGAAATCTCTTAATCCTTTATTTGTCAAAATTGGCCTTTTGAATGTCCATTTGCATTACAGGAGAAAGATTTTTTTGAAAATTTATGACTGATATGGCTGGCATTCCAGTCATTCCAGTGGTAAATCTTCAGAGCGTATCTTCTTGGAATGCAAATAGACATTTACCAAGATCAATAAATAAGAGATGCTGATAATTTGGTTAATTTACTCTTCACCAATTGTGATTAGAAGCGCTTGTCATTCAGTCTAACTATACACACATACTCAGTCATGTATTATCTCAGCCATAGGAATTAACATTTAAACATTTTAATCTGGAAATGCTAGAATCTTAATTACATATTACATAATATAATTATGACGTCATAATCAGCTAAGTGGAGTGTAGGATGACGTCATAATCATTGCGTTATAGATGACTATTTTGAAACAAATATGAATGGAAACATTTGCCTACAGCTTTTGAATGTAATTTGACTGGAACCTGTTGCTGCCATAGGCACAGCAGCAGCTATCAATCAAATTACTTTCCAGATTCTCAACATTATATTTGATAATTATTTTGAAAGTAATTTTCCATGGACACAATTGCGATCAGTGAAATTATTTTCAAAATAGTCCAAAAAGATCTGAAAATTATATTCTCTAATGGTTACCCCTTAAAGGTGAAATAAGTATTATTTCTTTCATAGAAAAGTTCCATTTGCAGACAGAATATTTTTGAAATTTTTACACTGCAATAACTAGTTCGCTAAGCGAGCCAGTCATCCCAGTGGTAAAATCTCAAAACTATTTTTTGGTCTGAAAATTGACATTCTTAAGATCAATAAAGAAGCCGTGTTTGATCAGTTTGGCCATTCCTGGGTTAATAATAATAATAATAATAATAATAATAATAATAATAATAATATGCTATTCTATTATTGACAGTACGTGTAATGTTGTTTATCATGCTTTAATAATCTGTAAATCTAAAAGAAATGGATTATTTTAATTTCCAACAGTGATTATTAAAGAAACTACAGTGAAATCATTTCTCATACGTTAGAACCCACTACATGATTATGTTACACAATGTTTTCCCAAAGATAGTCACTCCCAGCAGATGCATAGTTGAGAGATTCATACTATGGTGTCCCAGCATTTCAGTACCAAAGGTGTGTGTGCATTTGCACATGCATTTGAATAAGTTGCAAACATTTGCATTTGCATTTAAATGCAATCGAGCTAGGGAGCATTTGCACTTGCATTGGCATTTTAATCATGTGCAAACATTTGCATTTGCATTTAAATGCAATACCCTGCACTTGTACCCAAGCCTGGCGCACACCGCATACAGCAATACATTACAACACATCAACCTCAAGCAACAACATCAGTTGTTTTTATGATTTCTCATACTTTTACGCTTTCGGACAAAGCTGCTTCGCGATTTTCAGCGCCTTCTGAATTTACCTTTCCAGAGTATCCATCTATCATCTGACGTCATATGACGTCATAATCAGCTAAGCGAGTGTAGGATGACGTCATAATCATTGCGTCATAGATGAGTCTATTTGACCCGTCTTTAGTTCTTAATAGTCCGACACTAATTGTATGTCTATACTATTTAATAAAAAGCTGTTGAATATTTTGAAACTAATTTGATTGGACGCTGCTGGTGTCTATGGCAGCAACAGCGTCTAATCAAATTAACTTCAAAATATTTAACAAATTACCTTATAGTTTTCTGGAAATTGATAGTCATGGAGTTCAGGGATGGATCGATCGATCCCAACATGAGCGAGATGTGGGTGTAGCTTAACTAGAGATGGGCGGGGCATAGCTAAAACTGGAAAGATTCTTTGCCACATCCAGATATGACTCCGCTGGATACAAGATATCAGTGTTCAAGTACACATCGCCCACTAAGCGAATACCTACCTCCGTACAGATAACAATTTGACAAAGTTGTTCGTGTCTTAGTCAGAAACAACTTACCTTTTAAATTGCTTTTCGAATCCGCAAGCAAGTGTCGGCTGGACGCTATGATGATTATTTTAGAATGTTTAGACTTGAAAATGTTGCAACAAGGTTTGCCATTCAATTGACTTTCACGTGTATAACAAATCTGTAGCAAGTAGAACTCGAATAACTAATTATTTTGAAAATAATCTGACTGAATGCTGTTTGTTAGGTTTCATGCAAATTAGTGGTATAACTAGCTTTCTCGTCTTTCCTTCTTGAAACTGATACACTTACACTGAACACTATTGAAATAAAAGCTGCCAAGCGTAATGCCGTGAATACATCATACGCGGTTACACCTCAAGTGCTGGGTGGCAAATAACCAGTTGCACATACAGACAATGACTTTTTGTTTGAGAAATCCTGCTCTGTACATATAATAGAGTCAACTAATACGGCGGCCAGTAATTAAAACAATTATGGAGTCGTGGCATTGCATGCTGGGTAAATTGTATAGAAATTAACAGGATCTCATACAAATGTTTCTATATTTAACGGGACACGAGAATTTTAACGAACCGTCACGTTAAAGGGCCTTTCTAGTTTTAGCTATGACCCGCCCATCTATAGCTAAACTCCACCCACACCTTGCTCATGTTGGGATCGATCGATCCCTGACCTCACTGATTATCAATTTCCAGAACCCATAGAGGTAAGCTGTTGAATATTTTGAAACTAGTTTGACTGGGTGCTGTTGCTGCCTATTCAACATTATTTTTATTAAATAGTAAAGACATACACTTCGTTCAACAACGCATAGTCCGTCACTAATTGTGCGATCGTGACGTACTTATCTACGTCATTCATAACGTCATTGATTATGACGTCATCCCACATGTCACGTAGTTGACTGTAATGTCATACGATGGATGGATAAACTGGAAAGGTCCATTATGATGATGGAACGAGTACGAATACACCTATAATTTATTAAGTAATACGCAATAACCAATTGGCTAAGGTGGTATTTTACTGCATACTAATATGTGGCAAGGATAATCGCTTTATATAGCTATTGGCTAGTATGGCAAAGGTCAGGTTTGTGTTGGAATATATTTTCCTGACACGGTTTATTATTTATTCCTCCATAAATGAGGCAAAGCTTCCTTCCTGTATAAGCTGATTTTCTAATAAACTGCTAATGTTGATTTAATTTCAATTATTATTACCCCATCATATTGGCAGAATATCAATGTCCCCGGAGACCCCTAAAGTATCAATATCCGCCAGTTATCTCTGTCATAAACAAGCATATCAAGAATGGGCAATACCTGGCGGCTGAAGAGATGCTGTCTTTTGCACCAAGTTAGTTACCTTAAAAACAACTCTGAGTAAATGTGTGACGGAGACTCAATCACACACTGACACACACCTCCTGTGCCCTCACAATTTCCTTTAATGATACACTGTATAAGTATATGACCTCATAATCAATTACACCACATGTTGTCTGACGTCACATTCAAAGTATATAATGAATGATGTATCAAGGTCCGTCATGAACATTGAATATCCTCTGTCAAGTAAACGAATTACATGTCTTTACTATTTAATAAATATTATGTCATGCAACCGCACACAATCAAATTAGTTTCAAAATATTCGACAGGTTATCTCTGTAGTTACCTTGAAATTGGGATTCTGGGAATTCAGGATTCAAAGTATATAAATTGACCTAATACACGCAAAGCATGGGCGGAGTTTAGCTAGAAATATGCGAGGCTTAGCTAGTAATGGGCACGGCTTAGCTAAAACTTGGCGAGCATGGCTAAAAATTGGCGGGAATAACTAGAAAGGTATCCGGTTATTACTTTCTAATGTTATTCATATCACTCTGCTAATCGCTGAGATGATTTTTATTTTCAATAGGATGACCAGCCTCCTCCATATATCACTCGTTAGAATCGTTGAATAGGATCAGTTTCACATGTTAAGCATAAGGAAATTGGCACACGCTACATGGTATTCAGGTATAGGTTCCACCGTTTTACTGGGGAATGTTCGTAGCGGTAACCTATGTTGAATAAATCACAAATTCAATCTAAATATGGTTATGGTGTAGTCTAGTTAGAATAGAATGTGGATTTATCGTCATTCCTCAGCAGTGGCCGTTTGCTATGATTTTCCTTCACCTATGCAATAATGGTTGTGGCCAGCGAGAAATTAATTATCTCTATTAAAATACTCCACAAGGTCAGATCAAACCAGTAATAGAGACCGGGATTAGGGAAACTAACTGATGGGGAAGTGGGAGGAGACGGGGCAAATGGGGTACACACACATACACGTATGCACGCACGCACGTACGCACACACCCAAGCGCGCGTGCGCGCGCGAGAACACACACACGCACGCACGCACGCACGCACGCACGCACGCACGCACGCACGCACGCACGCACGCACACCGAACAGCCTGAGAACTCGTCATCTTTCCTGATGAGAACGCCAAAACCATCCGCACTTCGACTGTGATGGCATCACCACCTGGGTTCGCTTTTCGACATTCAGCTTTAACTTCGCCAAAGAGAACTCCGGGTGGCAACGGGTGGAGCTTAACTAGCGATGGGCGGAGCATGGCTAAAACTGGATAACGCAGCATACTGGGCCGATGTCAGGGCGATACTGAAAGTTCAGTAAGCGGCGTTGTCTGGGGTATCTTTTGCGTATGTGGTCTCCTCTGAAAATACTAAAATCGCTTGGCTTTACTCTAATGTTTCTGGACAATCCATTATTCATAAACGACTATTTACAACAACCAAAATAGTCGGCAACTAGTTAGGAAATAGTTATAAATAATATGAAAATATGCACAGCGCCTATAAGGGAACGCAGACACCATTTATTGCTTAAATAAATAGGACGACTTTGTATATGGTCGAAATGTCTTAAATGAGCTGTCAATGTAGTCTATATTATTTTTGAAACAAATTCTTCTTCAAAATCGAAGAGCATCTTGGGCAATCCAACCCACAATATTCGCAACATAAGCCTATTGTTAGCAATACCAAACGGCATAGTTACAGGATTTGTCGCAAGGTATTTAATCGTACCACTCCAATGACGTTTTAAATTTTTAGCTATACTGGGGTCTGCGCTGTAATCCCGTAGGACTTCTGCGCCGACTTTTAATTTATGGTCAATTTGTACTCTTCATGGCATGAACAAACCAAAGATGCATGGTGTCAAGTTTTTGGACACCCTTAAGGGGTGTTCGCGGGTCTTTTTCAAAATGGCAGCCACAACCAAGGGTGAGCAGATTGGTCAAATTTGAGAAATTGTCACAAAGACAAAAATTTGTCTCAAATGAAGGAGAATTTTTATCTGATCATCATTAAACTATATTTTAAAAAAGCAAAACTATAATTTTCAATCCTAATTTGCATATTTCCAAGGCACTAACACGCCCACGAGCTACGAGGTCAATCAGCAGGATGAGGACATCTGTATATGGAGAGCACACGTCGATGGTTTGCAGTGCGGTATCTTTGACAACGCCCAAGACATGCAATGGAATCATTGCTTCGCCTTCCTCGTGAATATGCGAGGCCATATCGGCTGAGAGTGTGTAAGGGTGATTAGCTTGTGCAGTGGTGCCATGAACACCTACTAGCTTGAGAAGAATCCTTGAAGTATTGAGCAACGGCTTCACCTAGGTATTTGGAGAGTCTTGCACTTGTTTTGGATGATGATAGCAGTCATTTGAGTGAGATCTTTGCGATAACCATCTCATCATGGATTATAAACACCATCTCCTTGGCTACTGCTGATGTAGCTCTTTTTGATCTGGCCAGATCCTTAAGTAAGTTCTCAATATACCAATCAAAGATATTTCCCCCTCCGCAGAGCTCTGCATCATCATACACATACGTGTGACGAAAGCTTCTTTTAGGTGGAGCAGTTTTGTCATGGTATGTGCTTTTTCATACGTTGCACCACTGCAATGGCATCAACAATGAGGACGTATTCGCTTTCCTCGTCAATGATTGTAGATTGAGGTTGCTCAATGGATTCAGTTGGAGGTGTCTCTTCAATAGCATGCATGTTTCTGGCCTTGTCAGTTGGGATGAGGAGGGAGCTATAACCAGCAAACATTGACCTAGGAGTAACAGCCATCTCATAATGACCAATTGTTGATGGGTGATGAAGCATCATTTCAGAGCATGACTACTGGATGACGAGGAACCGTGCAAGGAGCTGGCTCTCCTCGCGGAGCTTGATAACTGTGTCTCCCAATTGCTATAGGGCCTCAACTTCAACTTGGTAATCTCATCCCAGACCGACTTAGTTGAGTCCTATAGGAATCGCTTCTCGTGGAGAGCACCATCAAGTTAGGAGATACTTTTCATACCCCCAAGGCCCTTCAACTTTCAGATTACTGCTCCAAGGTTTGGTCGACAAAAAGGTGCATGAATGGGACATCAGATTTTTTCACACAGAATACACCTTCTTTTAAAGCGTCCCATGTGTCTGGATCATCGGTCTTCATCTTGTTCATTTGAGCAAGATGCACCGTCATAAGCCGTGCATAATGGAACAGGTCATGTACGAAGAAATACTTGATTTGACCCCGTAGACAGGTACTGATGATGTGAAGTAGGCATTGTAATTCTCCAAGACCAGGGCAAGATCTCCCGCTTTCTTGGCATCCATATCGATATTCATCTCCAACGTCTTCGTAATAGACGCAAATATTTCTGGGGCATCTGTACTTCTGGAATGGAGCCTTGTCTGGAGGTTGAGTACTGCTGCTGGGGTGGGCTAGGAGGTGTCTGAGCAAGAAGCGCACCAAGTCTCATGTAGAAACATGCAAGAGCATTCATTACATGGTACTGTACCCCACGTTTGAAGGCCTTCCAATTGTAGATGCATCTTAGAGCTGTATGAAAGTATATACAGGACTCAATGGCCACTGTATCTAGGCAACTGTCCTCCACATACTTGCCAAGTGTATGTAGCGTAGTGAAGCAAATTTGAAGTTCACCTGCTTTCAAAACCCAGTTGTTTTTACAGACTACTGGATTTTAAGTGCCCGCTCATACAGCTCCTAATCAAATGTGATGATCATACGTATCATCTCTGGACCTACCACATGGGCTGGAGGACTGTGTACAGAGTTGTGATATCAGTTTACGGACTCTTGAGCAGAGAAGCAACAACTTCGGAGTTGATGTGTGTCACTATGGTTTGCTTGACTTACAGCATTAGGGAATTGGTTGCTGCCAATGTTGGCATGGCCATCTTCCTATCCAACTTCTTTCTCTTCTTCTGACTTGAAGATACGTTCAGACTCGTGATCTCTGTCGGTGTTAGATTACCAGCAGTGCGGTTTGATGGCGATTGCCCAACAAGATGGATGTCCTTACCACTATACTGATCACTATGTGGAACAATTGTGTCAGTGCAAGAGTGCTAACAGGTGACTTGCAACCCTTCTGAGTCAGTTGAGCGACACTGTTTCCGATGCTCTTGTTTTGGCCCATGACCTCGTGACAGTCCACATTGGCAAGATGATTAGCTAATGCTCACGTATGATCAAAGCTCGTGCATGGTTTGAATAAGTCATCGCGCTCATTCTTACTGTACGTCTGGAACCGTATTGGTTTGAGTCTGATGATCCGCTCCTTAAGATAACAGACGTCTACCTGAAGTGGACTGGTGAGGAATTTCCTGGGGTGATGAGAGGACTATTGAGAGCAGCTGTATTTTCATCCTCAGCCTGAATGATCACCAGGATTGCGCCATGTGCTGCGCTCTTCCCAAAGAGGGTATCCCCAGGAAGTCGATGTTGTCAGCAGCAAACTAAATGGGCACTCCCTGTTTAATAAGATCGGGAAGGTAGAACCGGAGATTCTTATTCCTGGCCTTCTGACCAAAGAGCAACTGGGTCATAAAAAACTCAAGCAAGGGTGGATTACCAAAGTTGCACTATGAGCCCTGGAACGTCCAGTTATATCTACATTTCATGATTCCAGCACGCAATCTACGAGAAATATGCATAATATCATCAGTGACAAAATTGTGATCATGCATTAGACAACTATCAACAGCTTCCTCAACTGAATTTGAAAGCACGCTATTGAAACTCTCGTTGGCCCGACTTAGGAATGTGCTAACTGAGCAGTTACTTCCAGTAATTCCTATGGTTCTGGATGTCAGTCCTTATCTGATTCTTTTCGAAGATAGTCATGTACTCATTTTTCATGTCGCCCATGTTCAGCACTACAAGATCGTGAGGTTTTCACTGACATAATGAGTTGGCGATCACATATCAGCCTCATCAAGTGAACATTGCCAGCATTACAATCAACAACATTGCATGTCCGTTGTGCATCGCGAAGACAGTTTCGATGATAATATTTCTCCTGGGCCGAAGCATAGCCAGGTGCATATAAATCTGTCAGGCACAATCTGCTCCGGTCACTGTATGTATTCTTCTTTATGTTGATGATTTCATGTCCAATGGTGGAGGTCAGCACCAAATGCAGTTCATTTTATCCCTCCCATTTCCAAGGCGAAACCCCACAGACCACCTATTTTGGAACTGCACCTGGAGTCCTTTGTACATGCTCCGGAAGACTTGATTTCGGTGGATGACCCCTTTTGGCTTGCATAGTCTCAGGCTGACGATCCAAAGAGGAGGGACAGGCACTATGCGCTCCATTCTCAGTCCTATTTAGGTACAGTTTGTTTGCTACCGATTGTCGACACACCCTATGATAGCGCACCTGTTCCAGCTGGGAAGGGGGTAGCTTTGCTAATAAGTCAGCCATACTTCTTCTTCTTCTTCTTTTCGATCGCTGGTATCACACTTGGAAAGCCGTTCTCAAGATTAAATCTGTGGTTTCCTGCAGTTCTTCCACAGGCCCATACAGCTTTTCAATAAAAGAGGTTAACAAAGGCCAGATCTCTTCTCTTAGCAGCTGATAAGTACTGCAACATTGAAGCATGTGCTCTGTGGTCTGTTCTGCTTCTCCACAAGGACAAGCGGGTGATGTCGTAAGGTGGAACCGCCTGTACATGTGAAGCCATACTTCTAATATCCATCTCCCCAAGATCAGCGCTTCCTTTGGCATAGTGCAACAGATCCTGAATCAAATTCAGGCAGGATTCATCCCCCTTTATTGCACATAGCACACGTTGTTTAAATGTTATCAGACATGGTGGTGATCGGTTTTGCTGGAGTAAGTTTTTTATCGGAGGGCTTTGGAACAGAGAGTAGTTTGTTTTCAATAGCGCATATGTATAGACCACTGTAGTTGCCCCCTCCCATAACCCCGCGCCCCCATATTGCTTGGATTTACTAGAAAACACCTTTATAGACAGCTGCACTCAAACAGGAACAAAGAAATTTAAGATAAATAGCAAACCCAGTAAAAGTACGAGAGATAAAGTTTTTAATTTATTTTAATTGATAGCTTTTAAAATTACCGCGGACATTATGTTGTTAAAAACAAAATGTATATAATGTAACCCAATGATGTAATTCAGGGAGATGTATGCCTTATGTTGTTAAAAATAAAATGTATATAATGTAACCCAAATAATGTAATTCAGGGCGATGTAGGCAAATTAGTTCAAAGGTTATTTCTAATTTCATGAATTTTACTCCACAGACATAATTGGCGTGGCAGCCATCTTGGAAATATGCAAATTAACGAAGAAAATTAATATTTTCGGTATTTTGCAAAGATTAATGATGCTCAGATAACAATTCCTCTTCATTTGGGACAAATTAGAAGTGTCTACAACAATTTTCAAATTTGACCATTCTGCACCCCCTGCCGGTGACGGTCATTTTGAAAAAGCCCCCAAGGTGGGTGGGGGGTGCCGAAAAATTTGCCACCATGTATTTTTTACTTGTTTATATCGTAAAGAGTATAAATTGACCATAAAAAAGTTGGCGCTCAAGTCCTACGGGAGTGTAATATTCCTACATGTTCATCTGCACTAACTCTATAGGTGTGAAAAATAATACGAGACATTTACAATACAAATGCATAAATGGGAATAAATATAGCTTTTACCTGGCCTTCTTCATACTCGTTAAACTGTTTACATTCTGAGGCTATCTACGCTATGTCGTGCTAACAATAACACATACATTTTGGACATTGAAAACGTGCAGTAGGATGGCCTAAATATAACTAGGGGAACATACGCCGAACGAAAAATCATATACAATAATGCAACAGGGCCGATGAAGAAACCACAAAATCTATATCATAATCGGAAACCGGAAGCAGAGAAGCTTGTGGTGGGAAGAGAAGCTTTCTTCTCCTACTGCTCATCATGTCAAAAACCTGCTCGGTTCATCCAAACGTCCCTGTAATATGATTTCTGTGATTACTGGATTCACCTAAGTTGTTCAAAATTAAATCTGAAAGATTATGCTCAGCTGGAAACGGATATTAAGCCATGGTTGTGCACCAACTGCAATCAACAGATCTACCTGTCACAGCATATGCAATTGCAGACTCCCATTATCAACCCATTTGAATTAAACACATCCCATGCACTATCTAGCGACACAGATACTGAAGGAGACCTTGATGACGGAGAGGAAATAAAACCAAACTTACCCATTTGTGAGTATACACTGCAAATAGACGTCAATAAAAGTCAATTACAATCTAAGGACTTGCCCTCCTTCTCTCTAATTCACTTCAATATACAGTCGCTTAATTAGAACATCGACAAGATGAATAGCTTTTTAGACACGAGTGCACATCAGTTTGAACTTATCAGAATTACTGAGACATGGCTGCAACAAAACTCCCCTATTGACTTAATTAACAGAAATGATTACGCTTTCATTGAAAAGCACAGAGCGACTAAAACTGGAGGTGGTATGGGCATCTACATAAAAATAATATTCAGTATTCTGAGCGCGAAGATTTGTCGATGACTGAAGAGTATATTGAAACAATTATCTTTGAAATTCCGATAATTAAGGGTAAAATAGAATAATTGGTGCACTATATATGCCACCTGATGGGGACAATAAGAAATTCATTAAATCACTCAATCAACTTTTAAAAACAATTCAGAATGAAAACAAAATAGGCTACATTATGGGTGATTTCAACATCGACCTCATGAAATAAAATTGCTACTACACTCAGGATTTAACACATCCTCTAAACACCCGCTATTATTTTCCTTGTCATTACTAAACCAACTAGGATTGCTGAATTTACAGCTACCTTAATTGATAACATATTGTGTAATAATAACACTGCTAACAAAACAGAAGCTGGCATATTTGTAGCTGGTATCTCTGATCACCTTCACATGTTCTACATCGAAAGGTGTACGAAGCAGAAACAAAAACCATTTGCAATCGAAAAGTGGAAGACTAGAGATTTTAGCTTTTAAAAACATTAGAACAGAGATTTTAGAACAAAGATGACACGAACAAACTGGAATGAGGTACCAGCTTGTGAACTTGTGAAGATGCCTACAACACTTTCCATAACATATGCATGCCTTCATATGAAATTCATTTCCACTAAAGGAAATAAGAAGGTTCAAAACAAACCCTAATAAACCATGGTTGACAAAACGGACTGATAACTACCTGCAATGTATTACATTAAATTCATCAAAGATCCAACAACATACAATCAAACAAAATTCAAAACATGCAGGAACAGGCTAGACTCATTACTAAAACAAGAAAATGTACTATAAAGACAAATTTGAACATGCAAATGAATAAGGATCACATTAAATTCGAGCAACCTCAGTTCATCCATGAAGGCAAAATTATTACCGAAAATCTGGATATTGCAAATAAATTCAATGAATACTTTGTTAACATTGGACCAAAACTTTCCGAAAAGATCCAGGCAAATCCAAACAAATGCTATATAGCTTACCTGACATGCAGTTACCAATCTTCAATCTTTATACACCCAACCTACAATGGGAAATTCTAACAATACTAACCAATACTAACCCGGCGAACATTGCCTGTATAGATAACTTCAAGTGGCGGATATTCAAACACTGCAAATCAGGATTATTAACACCACTAGCACATATCTGTAAGTTGTCTTTCGATGAAGGTGTTTTCCCAACAAAGCTTAAAATTGCACGGAACACACCCATATATAAAGCAAATGATCCATCTCAATTCAGTAACTACCGGCCTGTCTTAATACTTCCGCTATTTTCAAAGCTGCTCGAACGCCTGATGTACAACCGATTAGTCAAATACCTCGACTAAAAAATAATTATTTACGACTCACAATATGGCTTTCGCGAAAAACATTCCACAGTGTATGTTCCCTTCTTGATATGCTTGAAGCGATTATAGACACATTAATGCTCTAATTGGCATATTTGTTTACCTTTCTAAAGCTTTTGATAACATAAACCAGAAAATATTATTAGAAAACTGAATTATTATGGCATTCGTGGTGTTGCACTCGACTGGTGTCAGAGTTATCTTTCAAATAGAATGCAATGCGTTCAGTATAAAGGCATATGCTCTGAAACCAGAAATTTAGCCTGCGGTGTTACCCATGGATCCATTCTTGGGCGTTTGCTGTTCCTACTGTATATGAATGACCTACATGCTGTCTGCAAAGATCTATCACTAATTCACCTTTCCAGAGTACCCACCCATCATATGACGTCATAATGAACTGCATGATGTGTACAATGACATCATAATGAATTACGCCAAGAATGACGTCGATAAGTACGTCACGAACGCATATTTGAAGACGGCCTATGCGTTGTTGTACAGATTGTTTGATTTTACTATTTAATAATAGGCAGCAACAGCACCTAGTCAAATTAAATACAAAATATTGAACAGCTTCCCTGTATAGTTTTCAGGAAATCGATAGCTAGGGCATTTGGGGGTCTATCAATCCCAACATGGCGAGATGTGGGTGGAGCTTAGCTAGTGATGGGCGGGGCATAGCTAAAAATGGAAAAGTCCATTCTACTGGCAGATGATATAAATGCATTCTGCCGTGACACGGGTATCCATAGATTATACAACAATGGTGATAGAGAAATGGAGGAGGTTACAACCACGTTTGCAATAAATAAATTATCATTAAATGTAGATAAAAACCAATTACATGCTTTTAACAAATAAATTAAAAACAAATATACCAAAACGTTATATAAAAAATACGAAATCCAGAAAACCCTATTTACTAAATTTGTGGGTGTTTATCTTCACCATAGAAATTGAAAGAATTTCAGCAAAAGTATCAAAAGGGATCGGTGTCATCCAACGACTTGAGCCTTACCTACCATTCGCCACTGTAAAACTCTCTACTCTCATCCGTCCACACATCACGTATTGTAACATAATCTGTAATTAAAGCCAGACATCATTGAGCCAAATAAGACTACTGGTTGGACTGAAGCCATGCGGTGTACGGATGGATGAGATCATCATATACTGTCCCATGGTGGCAGATGTTATAGAAAGCGAAAGTGGCAGGCTCGTTCCACTGACGATGATAGCAGCGATGAAAGTGGGGCATCAACATCTGACATCTCTGATTGTGACTGTGACTGTGACTAATTCAGTGATGTTATGGTCGGATACAGCTAGTAGATTTATTGTCCAGTATGTAGAGGGCAGCAATACAAACATTGCGAATGATCAATTATTGCTCTAGGTTGTGTAGGTATGATACTATGTTCACTTAGCAGTCATAGTAACACGATTCAATGAAATACAAAAACATTGACACTTTTGATTTGTCAGATGGCGGCTATTGTTAATTTTAAGGTGTTAGCATCAAAATAATATCCATTTAGCGGGCGCGTTGTCAGTTGCGATAACGCACAATTTGATAATTTTTATCATCGGCCAAAATAAGAGACAGCTTGACCTTAGCTGACCTCATTACTAAAGTGATTTGCATATAGCATACATAAAGTTACGTAGCACGCTCGAAGAAACGCTCTCAGTGGTTATTTATTAATCTATAGTATTTAGATATGGTGTTATGACAATTGAACTGTTCAGTTCCCCACCTACTGCACTTTCCAACTACTTTCAATAGTGGATATTTTCTGGCAGCATCCCATGAAATAAATAAACATTGACAATATAGATTTACCAGATGATGTCTATCATTTATTTTCAGGTGCTAGCATGAGCACATTCCTTTATCAGCACGTTACCAGTCGTTGCGATGCACAGTTGCCCAGTTGTAAACGGCAGTGAAAACCGGCTACATTTTGACCGCTGGTGACCTAATTACTCAACTGATATACATATAACGTACAAAAGATTTCAGAGGACACTCAACGAAACGTTTTGAGTGGCGATGTATTATGCAACATTATTTAGATGCAATATTATGGTCATTTCAGTTTTCACTTTGCCATAATTGCATTTTCAGTTATTTTCGACAATGAGATTCTAACAGTTGTTGTAGTAACAGAATCCCATGGAATAAATTAACATTAACTCTTTAGATTTGTCGTGAGGTGTCTATTATTAGCTTCTTAAGCTACTAACTGATGACCTTTAGACCTTTGATGACATAATTATTCATCTCAGAGCACCTAATTAAAATGGTCTTGTACTGTAAAAAATTATTTAACGTAACCCTTTAAAATTGTGTTACCTTTAGGAAATTAACACTAACCTGACTTAAGTGGGTCTATCCATCAGAAACTCCAACCTGACCCCAATACCACGATCAATTGGTAGTGAAACATAAAAAACCTATAAAGTGAAAGTGGAATCTAAGTGCTTCTTGATTACTCAGAACGCATGTATTGGCTTCTCAGGTCGTCTAATTTTCTGGATTTCTTTGGGGAACCCCAAGACCCACCCACCCTGGCTACAGGGTCAGTCCCTCATTTTAAAAGACCTTCCGCTGCCCCTGAAGGTAACACCGCCCCACATCGAATGGATGAATCCAATCTGGCACTCAAGTATATGACAATAATAAGCAATTACGTCACATGTAGGCTGACGTCGCAATGATAATTTACAGATAATGCTGCGTCATGAACATTGAATAGTTCGTCAAGTGTACTAATTGTATGTCTTTGATGGATTTACTATTTCATAAACATTCTGCTAAATATTTTCGAAACTAATTTGGCTGAGCGCTGTTGCTGCTATAGACAGCAACAGCGACCAGCCGAATTAGTTTCAGATATTCAACAGCTTAAAGGTCCATATTCACTTGAAAATAAAATTGTTAAAATTTTACATTTTAAAATCTTAAATTGTGTGTCTAGATTTAAAGAAGCGAAATAAATCTTAGCATATGATAATTTCACTATGTATAAATTAATATAATTATTTTAAGTTGTGAAATTGAAATTAGAGACACGAGTCCCTAATGTAACTTCGCTAGTCAGAAATTCTTTAAATAATTTATATGGATAGAAATTAGCATATGTATAGATTTATTTCGTTTCATTACATATTACACACAATTTAAGCCTCTAAAAGTAGACAATTTTAACTATTTTATATTAAGCAATCTGCTATAAATGTGCCCCTTCAACTGCAAAACGGGATTCTGGGAAGTCAAAGTTCAAAGTACATAAATCATCCACCCAAAAACGCCCAAAGTGTAGACGAAGATTAACTATAGATGGGCGTGGCGTAGTTAAACTGGATCACTCTCTTCCATCTCACCATGACCAATGGACCTTTCCAAGTTTATCCACCCATCATCTGACGTCATAATCAACTACGTGACATGTATGATGGCATTATAATCATGCCGTCATGAGTGATTCGATATAGTCCGTCTTTAACGGTTAATAGTCCGACACATTGACCTGTATGTCTTTACTATTTAATACACATTATGTTGAATATTTTGAAACTAATTTGACCGCGCCATGTTGCTACCATAGGCACCAACAACACCCAGTCAAATTAGTTTCAAGCTATAACGTGTATAATTTTCTGGAAATTGATAGTCGGGGAGTTCAGAGATCGATCGATCCCAACACGGGTAAGGTGTGGGTGGAGCTTAGATAGAGATGGGCGGAGCATAGCTAAAACTGGAAAGGTCTATTGCAAGACCAATACGCAAGCACAAGATTCGCAATACGGTATTTGCCTACACAAACACTGGTGTGATATACAGGCGAAACACATGGATATAGTATATGCGTCTCTGATTCCCA
Source organism: Chaetoderma sp. LZ-2023a (assembly GCA_034401795.1). NCBI lineage: Eukaryota > Metazoa > Mollusca > Caudofoveata > Chaetodermatida > Chaetodermatidae > Chaetoderma > Chaetoderma sp. LZ-2023a. Next base: position 56,224,796 of record CM067360.1, read on the forward strand.
TTATGTATGTATTGAATGTTCGATCGATGCAGCCACTGATGTTGCCGGTCAGTTCATCTGCGAGAGCGGTCTGTCGCCCGTGTTCTTGACTACGCTAACTGTTTGCCTTGTATTGTGATTGTTGTTTCCCCGCCAGTGCTCTCGCCGGCTACAGGTCACTTAGCCAATGCCACTCCAGATATACTCATATCATATTATAGTATTATTAATTCAATTTGTAGAAAATCATTCCACAAAAAACTTCAAGCGTGGTTCATGATTGATATTAATTCGAAGTGACGATTCGGAATTGAGGGTGTGAACACAGTAACGTTTCTAGAATGGCCACTGTTCAGACACACGCGCACAATTGTCTAATTAGAGGTCTAAACTGTGCAGTCTTCTGGGATGGTTTCATATTCAAATAATAAATTTTGTGAAATGTTGATGTTTCTGCCCAATTCGAAGCATTCAATCTAGAAATTATTACTTGCTGGAGAATGGCTAGTACGTGACTGGCGTGAACAAGCACCAAGGAAGCCAGACCTCTCCCTGATATGGCTGATGGTTGGTAATGACACCTGTTGCTATGTTAATACAAATCAGTGTTAATATTATCACTTGACCAGGACAGGCATCGAGGTTCATATCACTTAACTCTAAAACTCCGGAAAACCAATGCAAACCAATAAATAGTAAATATCTTTCTGATTTGTATTAATAATTTAACTAGCTTAGCAAATACATATATCATTAAATCGCATTAGAGAAAATATTGATCAAATACCATTCAACTAGAGCCAGCTGGAGAGAAATACGCGGAAATAGATACGTTGCTAAAGTTACCGGTGGTTGGCATTAAAACGAGTGTGTGCATACGGGTATTCTCTACGCATTTAACCCTTAGCACTCTGATATTACAATTTTTAATTTTTAATTAAATTAAAAGATAAACAGGTATTCATTTTTAACAAATTTGTTGGAAGATGTGGGTGTCGTAGTCTGCAACATCTTCCACCAAAATTGTTGGAAAATGTACACCAGTTTAATTGCTATTGACTCCGTAGAAGATAGAATATTGACATCAGAGTGGTAAGGGTTATACTATGCAGAGTTGTGTAATTGATAGAATATTTTATGATTGCTGATATAATGGAGTAAATATTAACATCGTTAATCTCAAATAGCTGTGGCGATAGGATGTATCGCAAAGAATGCATCGCGGGTTATTATCTACTCTTAACAATCTATTCAGGTGAGGAAATGTATGTATTCAAGAATGTATTGTTGTTGTTGTTGTTGTTGTTGTTGTTGTTGTTGTTGTTGTTGTTGCTGCTGCTTTTGCTGCTGCTGTCCGTTGTGTTGTTGTTGTTGTTGTTGTTGTTGTTGTTGTTGTTGTTGCTACGGTTGCTGCTGCTGCTGCTGCTGCTGCTGCTGCTGCTGCTGGTGGTGGTGGTGGTGATGGTGGTGGTGGCGGCGGCGCATATTGTGGTGGTTGTGGTTGCGCATGTTGTTGTTGTTGTTGTTGTTGTGGTGGTGGTGGTGGTGGTGGTGGTGGTGGTGGTGGTGGTTGTATTGGTGGCGGTGGTGGTGCCGGTCCGCTCGTGATGTTAATGTTGATACCTGCGGCGGGTGAGCTGTTCTTAGTGACCTGCTGTCGTTGCACTAGGGTGTTGCTGTGCATTGTTGATGAGGTGGTGGTATGGTGGTGGTGATGGCAACGATAGTGATGACGCTGGTCGCTGTAGTAGTCTTAGTCATGGTGGTACTGTTGTTGCTGATGTTGTTGCGGCTCCTAGCCTACCGTCTCCGTCGTCCGTCGGTCGTCTGTCATCTTTTATCCGTCGTCTGCATGTCTGTCAACATTTTCCTTTAAAGAACCTCTCCTCGACCTGACCAATTTCAAATCAATTTGGCAAAAGGCATCTTTAGGGCAAAGCAAGCAGGGCTCGCATAAGCGAAGATGGTTAGTTAATTAGTTCGGCAGATATCTTAGACTTTACGTTATCTTAGAATCGCAAATAAAGGTTTTTTCCTCGGCTGCTTAACCGATTGAGGTGAAACTCAAGGAACAACATTTGGCCAATATAAGTAGGAACTAAGCGCCAGTTTTTCTCGATGGAAATTGATGAATGTATTGATAAGGCATGGCTAGAGCAAACATAATTGATTAACCAGACACCACATATGACAAATTCTAGAGTAGCATGTGCAAGTATATATCGAGGAGAAAACAACACCTGAAATTTTGGTTGGTAACCATTTAATGCCAATCTCCTCGAGTACACACAGTACATGCTCTCAATGCCCACTTGGGGAAATCTTACTCGACAAATATGATACAATGTAATATTTATTCTATGGAATACACTTAAATAAACCTTAGCGGTAGCTGTCCTTGTCTGTGGCTGAACATACTGTGTTTTGCCCAATATTTTCCAGTTAAATTATTTTTCGAAACAATAATAGTATACGATAAAATTTATGTAGTTATTTGTGTTTGGAGAAATGCGCCAGAATGACTGATAACTGTGCCCTAAATGTGGCCTATGTAGTGATATCAAAATATTTGCCCGACATTTGTTAACTTAGGTGTGATCGACAGACTGTTAAACATACCGATATACTGACTTATAGTAGTGGATCCGTAGCATGAGAAAGGTGTGTCGTCTGTAGTAATTATTAGGGTAGCTGCTGCAGAAAGGTTGGTCGTAATTCGTAAATGACGTTCAACATTGATTGACATACCGAAACTACACGTGGATGACGTCATTTGAAACTATCAACTTCTACTGAACATTATGTGCAGGATGGGAACAACACGTTCTCTGGATAGATTGCAGAAGCGCAAAACACTGACAAAGACGTGCAGAGTAAGACAAGGGGTCGCAGCAAACGGCTACTAGTACCACTAAGCAACACACTAGCACCTCAGCACAATTAGAAAGTGCCAGACTGTGGAACTCGCTATCAGCTGAAGTGGTTAGCCCGCCATCGCTAGACGCCTTCAAGGCTGCAATTGAGGGTGTCCACTTCCACTAATCACCATTTCATTGTACATACCCTGTAAATGCATCCAGACCTGATGGCATGAGCAATGGACTATTCAAATATGCAAGTGCCATTGTCTCAAAACCGATCACGCACCTAATCAATTCAGCTTTTATGCACCACCTTTCAATCGACGCTGTAGGCCAAGGCAACTGTGTTCCACTACCCTAGCCCAAGAAGCCACCTGGTCCCCATCCAATCTGCGGCCCATTGTGCTCCTCAACAGCATACGGAAAATCATATCCAATGTTATCTACGCCACGTCCGAGACAAGATCGATGACTTCACCGGATCATGGCAAAGTCGAAAAAGCAATACATGCCTCCAGTTCTTGAGAAAACTAAGGTCACCTTCCTACGCTAACCGAGTTATAGGCGTTCATCTACATGACATGGGTAACCTCATATCATGAACCGATTGAGTAAAAACTTCCAAATAATCGTATTTAATAGTATCCCAAAATACTTTGTAAAACTCAGCAGACAATCCGTCAATGCCAGGTGACTTATTGTTTTTCATTTTATTAACTGCATTTGTTAACGCCAATAAATCAAGTTTTACACCGCACTCTTTCCTAGAGAGTTTTCGTACACGTGGAAGATCCGCTAACAGAGCAATATCAGACTGATTACACGTGACACGTTGAAGATCTGCCAGTAGAGTAACACCAGACTGATTACACGCGGAAGATATGGAAGATCTGATAACAGAGTAACACCGGACTGATTACACGTGGAAGATCTGCTAACAGAGCGACACCAGACTGATTACACGTGGAAGATCTGCTAACAGAGCGACACCAGACTGATTACACGTGGAAGATCTGCTAACAGAGCAACGCCAGACAGATTACATGTGGAAGATCTGATAACAGAGTAACACCGGACTGATTACACGTGGAAGATCTGCTAACAGAGCAACACCACACTGATTACACGTGGAAGAACAGCTAACAGAGCGACACCAGACTGATTACACGTTGAAGATCTGCCAACAGAGCGACACCAGACTGATTACGCGCTGTTTCACATTTATATAAATTACCGTATGATGCACAGGCATGAGGCAATATGTCCGCATCAGCATCCACCCCTGTACCATCAGGCAACGTTGGATACGAAATCGATTGATTTATCGCTTGTTTTTGTTCAAGATTGAAAAAACATTTAATGAATTTACCAGACGCATTCATGTATTGAAAACGTGGTCGTATCCACGCACCTCTGCTTGCTGTTTTAAGGGCCTGCCAAAGCTTCTTGCTTTTGTTTTAATAAGTTGCATACTATGTCGGTTCTCCGTGTTTGAGCTAGCATGTTCTCTCTTTGATTTTGTAAGCAAGTTCGTCGCTCTCGTAATAAACTCGCTCCTTCTCTTGAGTAGCTCTGCGTGATATTACAAATGTTCTTTTTGCATAGCCATTTTCCACCAATCCTGTAAGAAATTAAATTCGCCCTTTCTCTCCCGCCACACCTATCAAATTTACATTATTAGATTACAAAGCTCTTTTTCATACAACACAGAAGTATTCAAGCACCAATAAACGCTTTTTCTCTATACGTGTTAATTGTGGAGGGACGGACTATCGAACGAGTGTGCAGAATCATAACACGGTGTTATTGTATTAGATTTAACAAACGGTTTAAAGATGTTAGAGATATAAAATGCATCCAGTATTGAGGCGGTATCATCTGATCTACTCCAAGTAAACAATTTTAATTAAGGATGAAGATAGCCAAAAACATCTTAAAATTGTATGGCAGCTAACCATTGAGTTCAAAGCTTCACCTGCTGATGGGTGAAGTTCAATTGCAGACGTTTTATCCAACTCCGGATCTAAACGTGCAATCAGTTCCGGATTTACCATCAGGCTGAATAAGCCGCAAATTAGGGCTGCAACGTATGAGAGGCCTCTAAATTGCTTAACACCACAAAAATTACTGTTACAATAATGAACTTATAAAATACAAATAGTTATTTTTAAATACCATTTCTATTCTGTTCTCAGAATTATGAGAGTACTTGTGGCAGTACATGCAAACATTTCACAGTGCACAGAACCACTAATTTTTCTGGGCCCCTAAAGGCATTTTAAGTGGTATTTTTCTATCGCTAATGAATGTAGGAACTCGGGCTCAGATAGCATACGCCTCATAGAACCACAGCGTGACTGTGGCGCTATTTGAGACTTTTCCTGACAGAGCGTTTAATATTCGAGAAGGGCATGGCTCCAGAATTTTGGCCTCAGGTCAGAATTTGAGAAGTGAGAACCTAACCCTTACATAGATCTTACCATCCAGAATAGGCTCTGTAGTAACGGTATAGAACTCAGTAAATTTTAGCATTGTGAGCTGTGAGTAACTTTTGTTTAGTCAGTATGTCCCTGTCACGAGAAAAGTAGTGTGACCTAGAAAGTGAATGCAAGTCCCAGCTAACAACTATACCTATGGCGTGTGCGCACGTGCGTGTGTGTGTGGGGGGGGAGGAGGATTGGGGCGGGAGGGGGGGGGGGGGGTAACATAACATAGTTTGTTACCTTGTAGTTTAAAATACATAGAATTTTATCACCTTGCATGGTTGCAATTATTGTAAGTTACAATTTCAGTGACATCATGCCTATATGTCCACATAGTGCTAATTATCTCTCAGAAAATAGGGAAATGTCTTCTCAGAGAACCTTTTCCGGCGGGAGGGCCCCAGACAATTGCCACAGCTTTGGACCTCATGCAGTAGGCCTAAATCAGGCCCGGCGTGCAATTGAAATTTCCACCAACAATTAAAGCATACGGCTAAGATATGGAGGAAATGTCAAATTGTGGTAACATCTACATCAACAAATCGCTTAAAAGAGTCTATACATCCCCTCCCTTGTATTTAGTATTACAAAATTGGGAGAAGTCATGGCTAAAAAAATAATATATAAATTAAAGGAATAATCAACATAATAATTGTTTGTTCAATTTAAAAAGATACATAAACGGCACAATTGTCTCAGTATATCAAGAAACAGTCACTCCATAAGCTCTTGAGGCTACGGTGTAACTGTGTTGCTATTTAGCTGGTGTGGGATTTGAAAGAAGAGTCGAGACCAGATTGCTTCATTAAGCGCGTCAATATATGTATGAGAAATGTAAAGTTAGGCTGATATGCACAATGCTTTTCAGCGACCTTGTTACTGAACTTTATACTCTCCACGATCTTCGATCAACTAATTCAAAAATCTCTGACATTTCGAACACAACTGGCATGGTCTCGGTGTCTGTATTGTCCTCGTCAAATGAGTGTAACAAGTACACATATTGATGCAAGGCATCAATGGTAAATAGCGTGCCCGGAGCTTATTATAATTCTGAGAATAAACTCAACTGTTTCATGAAAAAAATAAAGTTATATAAAGGCATACAAGCCACTTATGACAAAAATATACGCGGACAATAAACACAATAGAAGGAATGTTTCTGGCAAAAGGATATGGGCAGTATTAGCCATGATCAATTTTGGGTCATTAGGTATCAACAACTTGTAAAGATAAAGAAATCAACAGAACTGGCAACCCAGTCAGTAGAAATTCAGCGCAAGTAGCAGTACAGACCCTGACACCCATTCAAACATATTAAAGAAAAACTGTAAAGAATATTTTAAACCTAAATCTTGATACCTTCCTAAACAGACGTGAAGAGCATATTACCCGGAAATATATTGGTGAAATATACACTGCAATGTTAGTGAAATGCACAAAGCAAGTATATTTTTGATGCAATACAGGACCCCGATCTGTACCGACAGATAACCTTTTCAACAAAGTTAAGTGGCCAGGATAGAACCAATACCGTGAACCTAGTTTTCCCCAACGAAAATGATATAGTAGAAAACATTCTGACAAGACCCAGTGGGAAACAGCCACAATCGTGATCTGTTTCATTTAGCTATCATATCTATTAAACGATATCTTTACTAGAAACAGTGACAAACTATTAAATCAAATATTTTTGCTCGACAAAAAGGTCAAAATCGGTCTCAACCGTTGGAATGATGATGATCTTGTTGACCATATGTGCAAATGTTAGGGTATTAGCCTGATAAGTCAGGTTCTACCAATACACACGGCTAATAATATGGGATATATAGAGATATTTTCACATTACTATAATAAATATTTGGTGGTAGAATTATTACAATATTTCGCACAGCAAGAGAACATAGTGAGTTTTACATGGCCGTATGTTCGAAAACTGGCTACAAGGCATGTAGAGATATTGTGGTACCGAATATAGTACATTATTGGAATTTGACAATGGTGTGCCACTACTAAATTGCATATGACGAAATTACTGAATAGTAAACATTTTTTTTAATTTTGATACTTTATTAGCGTATTCATATACGTATCTAACCATATGGATGAACTTCTGGGGTCGAACTTATTGCAAACAGTGTGGTACAGAAAATCGTTGATCTGACAGAATTTGCGCCAATTTTCGGTATGGAATTGTGTACTATGAAATTACGTTCCTGTAGAATTTTTTAAAACCCGGAATACAACTAGCATATTTCCTATAAGTATTTGTGGGTGAAATTCTGGGGGTGAACGTATTGCAATGAAAACCATGAATTATCCTAAGTTTGAGCTTATTTATGTTATGAAATTGTTAAATCTCACTACGTCGTAAGCTTATGCCTATACCTATCTAAACATATGGGTGATATTCTGGGCCAAACCAATCATGAGCGACATGTCAGGACATATCGACACCTATCTGAATGTGGTGAATGTGAACCAACCATATTACAATGGGGCCATATGGCGAATATGTAACTACATATTATCAAATTACTTGATGGTAGAATCGTGCAAAAGCAGTAGTACATATTAAGTTATATACAGCTATATGTAAAAAAAATGATTACAAACCGAGAACTGAGATTCTAATACTGAATATAGTAAATTGTTGGCATTTGACAACTGTCCATGGCTACTAAATTGAATATTACGAAATTACTACGTGGTAGAAATCTCAAGATTCATTAGCGTATTCATATCCCTATCTAACCATATGGGTGAAATTATGTAGCCACACATATTGCAGACGGTAGGGTATTGAAAACCACAGATCTGCCAACATTGGAACAAATTTGTGCGATGAAATCGCATACTACGAAAATACTTCACGTTCGAATTCTTTTAAATTCCCAATGTAACTCGCATATTCAAACTCCTATACGTCTATGTGAGCCAAGTTCTGGAACCGACCATATTACGGAAAGTAGGGCACCGAAAACCACGAATACACCATCATTTAAGCAAAATTTTGCATATTAAAATTACTTCATCTAGAATGTGTTAGATTCGGAATATAACTAGCTTATTAAAGCTCAAGTCTATGTGGGGTAAATTATGGGGCTGAACATATTACAGACAACAGGGCACTGAAAACTGTGGTGGTTTATTAATACAATGAACCTTTCCGGTTTAGTTATGCCCTGCCCATCTCTAGCTAAACTCCATCCATACCACTCCCGAGTTGGGATCGATGGATTTCTGAACTACTAGACAATAAATTTCAAGAAAACTATACAGGTAAGCCGTGGAATATTTTGACACTAAATTGACTGGGTCCTGTTGCTACCTATGGCAGCAACAGCGGCCAGTCAAATTAATTTCAAAATATTCAACAGCATTTTTTTATTAAATAACAAAAACATACAATTCGTACAACGTGTCAGATTATTAAGCATTTAAGATAGACTAAATCGAGTCAGTCATGACGTCATTATTATGACGGTCTCCTACGCGTCACTTAATTAATTACGACGTATTATGACGTAATATGATGGATAGACAACCTGAAAAGGCCCATTAGCAAGTGGAATTTATTACCCTCGCTCCGTCAGGCACGCATTAACAAGTGGTATTAGCCCTGTAATGCTCAATTTGCTCATGGCAATTTCAATAGAGGGGTCCATTTCTAGGTATGCCACGCCTATTTCTAGCTAAGCTTCACCCCTTTTTTGCGTGTTGGAATCGATGTCTATATATACGCTGAATAATGAATTCCCAAACTTCCAATTTCAAGGTGACTATACAGGTAAGCTGATGACTACTTTGAAACTAATTTGACGGGGTGCAACGAAAACCGTGAATCGGCCTAAATTTGAGCCGAAATTATTTCATGATAAATAGTTTTAAATCTCACTACTCCGTAAGCGTATGCCTATACCTATCTAAATATATGGGTGACATTCTGGGGCTGAACCCATTACGAGCGATATGCCAGGACATACCGACACCTATCCGAATGTGGTGAATGTGCACCAACCATATTATAATAGGGCCATACGGCGAATATGTGACTACCTACGATGGGATTACTTGATGGTAGAATTGTGCAAAAGCACTAGCTCATATTGAGTTATATACATCCATATATTAAAAAAATTATTACAAATCAAAGAACAGACATTCTGATACCGAATATCGTAAATTGTTGGCATTTGGCAACTGTCCGTGGCTACAAAATTGAATATTACGAAATTACTAATTGGTAGAAAACTCAAGATTCATTAGCGTGTTCATATCGCTATCTAACCATATCGGTGAAATTATGTGGCCAAACCTATTGCAGACAGGTAGGGCATTGAAAACCCGCAGAGCTGCCAAAATTGAAACGAATTTACGCGATGGTATGTCTGGTATCCGAAGTTGAGTCTGTGTAACAGTCTAGTCGTTGTGATAACGTAAGAAGATGACCGATCATTACATTAGAGGTGTAGTTTCGAAGAAGCCAAGCCTTTATTTTCAGATGGATCCATTATTGTTGTCGAACTCTGTTTACTTTTTCGCCCTCTACAATATTATTACGCATGTTTTTCTTTTGAAATTTACCACACACATAGTACGCCTCAAGACTGTCTGTAACAAGTCTGTAATTTTTACCCTATCCCGAATGCAATGAATGTGAATCATACTATGATACAATACGGGAAAGGTTAAACAGACATGGTACATCATCGTCGTCCTCATAATTTATAAACCCTGTATTACCTAAATTGAGTCAAGAATATTAAAAAAATATTTGGTTATTGAGTGCCTATTTCCAGGCCAATAGACGACTGTTTTGAAGAGTTACTATTGGAATGACTTGCTCAATTATCGAGCCAGTCATTTCAGTTGTGAATTTCCAAAAACGATCTTCTCTTGACCTGCACATTAACATCCTCAAGATCACTGTAGAGGCCGGTCGTTGTCGTTGCAATACTTAATACAGGTATATGATAGCAACAAGTAGGTGGGTAGGGTGGGGTGGGCTACCAGTCAAAGTATTAAAAAGATATTCGTATAGTTGTCTTTATCTAAGATATTGAAATTTCGGTGTTAAACATTCCAAAGGATTTTGTCAGAAAAACACACAAGTGTGCCCAAATAAGTCACATCTTGGTGGCGGTTGCTTGAAATGACTTCCATAGGCCTAACGTTAGTCAATACGTCACTGAATCCGGATGGTATATTAATACATTAATACCGCGCTCGTGTTGGTATCGATGGATCTCTGAAGCTTCTCGACTATCAATTTCCAGACAACTATACAGGTAAGGTATTGACTATTTTGAAACCAATTTGTCTGGGTGCTGTTGCTGCTTGTGGCAGTAACATCGCCCAGTCAAATTAGTTTCAAAATATTCACCAGCATGTTTTGTAAATAGCAAAGACATACAATTCGTACAACGTGTCGGACTATTAAGCATTTAAGACGGACTAAATTGAGTCAGTCATGACGTCATGATTATGACGTCATCCTATACGTCGCGTCGTTGATTATGACATCATATGACGTAATATGATGGATAGACAACGTGAAAATGCCAATTAGCAAGTGGTATTAATTATCCTCCCCCGTCAGAGGACGAGTACATTATATTGAGGGCAACAATCTATGATTGGACTTGTTAAAATATGTGACCTATAAATATGGGTGGTCTCTTAATACAAGTGGTCCATATTGTGTGGGCCACACATTAACAAGTGGTATTAGCCATGTAATGCTCAATTTGCTCATGACAATTTCAATAGAGAGATCCATTTCTAGGTATGCCACGCCTATTTCTAGCTAAGCTCCACGCCGTTTTGCGTGTTGGAATCGATGTATATATATACGTTTAATAATGAATTCCCAGACTTCCAATTTCAAGGTAACTATACAGGTAAGCTGATGACTATTTTGAAACTAATTTGACTGGGTGCTTTTAAAGGTGTGCTGCCTCTGGCCGCAACAACGCCAAGTCAAATTAGTTTCAAAATATTCAACACGATGTTGATTAAACCGTAAAGACATACAATTCGTACATTTGCCGGACTATTCGATGTTCATGACTGAGCCATTCATTTACACATTTTGGATGGTGACGTCAGCCTGTATATGAAGTAATTGATCATGACGTCATATCCTTCAGTTACAGATCGAACCCAGCCATTATCATAGAAAATGACTGTTGAATAAATAGCAAAGACATACAATTCGAACAGCGTCTAGTCAAATTAGTTTCAAAATATTCAACAGCATGTTGATTAAATAGTAAAGACGTGCAATTCGCATACTTGACTGGCTATTCAATGTTCCTGGTGGAGCTAGGTACGTCATTCATTACACATTTTGATTGTGAGGTCCAGCTACATCTGACCTAAATAATGTTGACGTCATATACAGAAAAATCCATTATCATAGAAAATGTCCTATGTCTAATTGCCGTCCAAGAGACCATTATGGATTTTTTTTTGCAATTTACTACTGGAATTATAGGATCGGTTATCCAACCAGTCATTCCAGTGGTAAACTTTCAAAACAAGTTCTCCTGCGAGTAGCTAATGCAAATGGACATTTCTCACGATCACCACAAGAAGCCATTTGTAGTCAGTTTGATAGAGTGCTAAAGTGGACATATAGGAGACGCCGCGAGTGGGCGTGTGCTTGAGCACTTTCATCTGCAGAAGGAATGATAAACATGTTTTGTACGCAGTCCTCCAGCAAAAGAAGCTTATTTAGAGTAGTTATTTGGAGTTCCGTTGGCTGTTTATTAAAATAATTAAGCGGTCATCGCCGCGCAAACTCTATTACAGTCGGACCAGAACAAATAAGAGAACTCGCCATGAATCACGCGCATGAAGATCATAGTTATGAGATATCCAGCAATCGAAAAATAGAGCCGTGTCTTCGCGCCGAGAATTATTAGATCTCGTATCGATGGAGATCTCGCGAGACACATCCCCACAATCCCCTGCGCGAAATGGCCGCGCCTATAGACAATTCTAGGCAGCAATAAATAGAAGCGTGCCTGCTGGAGCGGGCATGCAATAACAATAGCTCTTGAGACGCGGGAAGCATTTCTCCTGTCTCTGTTATGATTCCACCGTTACCATAATGGTCATGTCCTGGATTAATAATGGACCTTTCCAAGTGTGTCCATCTATCATATGCCGTCATAATCAGCTATGCGGTGTTTAGGATGACGTTATAATCATTACGTCATAAATGATTCTATTTTACCTGTCTTTAACGCTTAATAGTCAGACACGTTGTACGAATTGTATGTCTCTACTATTTAACAAACATACTGTCGAATATTTTGAAACAAATTGATGCTTACCTGCATAGTTTTCTGGAAATTGATAGTCAATGAGTTCAGGGATCGATCGATCCCAACAAAAGTGAGATGTGGGAGGAGCTTAACTAGGGATGGGCGGTGCATGGCTAAAACTGGGATGGTTCATTGGGTCGGTGGTATATGAACCTCAACAGTAAATTCGTGTGTACTCCCAACATGGATTGTATTGTCTACGGGAATATTTAAGTTACCTAAAACACTATCATCTCTGGCAGTATCTAGCTCCGCAATGTTGTCATCAGCTTGAACTAAGACCTGAAAACGGGTCTCATAACGAGTTTTTTGTCGTTTTTTAATTGGAAAATTTTCCGTCGATTTTGTTCAGTGATATATATGTGAAGATAGTTTAGAATTCTTCTTGTTCAATTTTACTTTTTTCACTAAGAATATTCTCTTCATTAACTACCAGATCCGGATTTGAAAGGGGATTATTGTTAAAGCCACCGTCTATGATTGTTGCGTAATCACGTCCTTTTAGCTGGCACTTTAAGCAGACATTTTCATCAGTACTAAAGAATAATCGATGCAATTTTCCATCAATAACGATATCTATTTAATTACGGTATCGAATTTTCAATGACAATTTATAACTGACGATGAAAACCTTTTACGCGACGAAGTTCAGGCGATTTGCATCCCAATGGTATTGCCCTGTAGCTACCAATAATTTGGCCATATGGTTCAAGGGTGCGCTTGATCATGGAATTACACATTAGATATCATGCGCTTCGTATGTTCTTTCTCTAGCAAGTAAACTGTATGGAACTGACCACCATCACGAATGCATTCAACGCAAAGCTTCGTAACAATCTCTTCTGATTTCACATAAATAGTTATACAGCCTTTAACACACAAGGCGATGACAATGCTCTCCGGTGGAACAACTGTAACTGCCCCTTTAACGTATGCTTCTACCGCTGCACCTTCTAGACAGCCTGCTCTGAGACCATTCTTTCTCGTGATCCCAGCAAAAGCCTCGTAATACAACCCCGAACCTTTAAGATATATTCATGGTTATTTGTGTCCGCAAAACGGATTGTTCTTGAGCAAAAGGCTAACCACGCCTATACTAGACCAGCCTGACCTGATATAGCAAAAACCGAAAATCGAAACCGGTAAACAGTAACAAAAGTTCTTAGACTATTAATGAATCCAATTTGTCAGTAAGAGATGTAGCGTCATAAATGAATTACATCACAAGCCTATTGACGATTTGACTGGGCGCTGTTGCTGTCATAGACAGCAAAAGTTATCCAGTCAAGTCGGTTTCAAAGCATTCAATCAATTTACCTACAGTACCGTACAGGTATAGATTTCTGGAAATTAAGAATCAGATTTAGGGACGTCCCTGTTTGATCGATCCCAACGCAGGCAAAGATGGGTGTAGCTTAGCTTATATGGAATTAATCTATTCTAACGAATACTAGGCAGAATATGTTAGGCAGATTTGACCGGAAGTGATTGCTGCATAGGGCAGCAACATCTTCCCGTCAAATTAGTCTCAAAATATAAAATAATTTACATAATCAATTGTGCTGAGCCCCTTACGCTGAAATGGTGGTATTGATATGTCAAACTTGATTGCTATGCGTTAGATTTCTCACTATTAAATTATACTTAAATGCGTACCCACCTGCGTGCGCACGCGCACGCAGGGGTGAGTAAGTCACTTGCAGGCTGACGTCACACAACGATGTTATACACAAACTGTATAAAAAATAAAAAATGAAATTCAAATGATACAGAAACGAAATAATGCTGTATCTGAGAGTTCTGCTTCAAGCGTCTTGCAATAAGAAGGAGGAGGAGGAGGTGGAGGAGGAGGAGGAGGTGGAGGAGGAGGAGGAGGAGGTGGAGGAGGAGGAGAAGACTTTTAATGTTACTGTATTATTATACCATTATTAAAGTACACGTGTAGATGATATCACAGGTATTCAATATACTATGTTAAAATAATCATTTTAATTTTAAGAATAGGAAAGTCCTAGTGAAATATCATTGAATATTAAAATATTATTTTCTATATAACAACTAAAATTATCATATTCCCAGAAACTTTCAACACTTTCGAATGACCCGTTGAATGAATGAATGAATGAATGAATGAATGAATGAATGAATGAAGAAGAAGAAGAAGAAGAAGAAGAAGAAGAAGAAAAAGAAGAAGAAGAAGAATCTGCATGTTACTTTATTACGATTCGCAGAAACAGTTAAACATATGCCAAATTTGTATATCACAGCCTGTCAAAATAATACTAAATCAATAAATAAAATAAATTAAAATAGGCAGTTTCAGATGTAGCCAAAGGTATTTTCACAAGAGCAATATAGAGTTTGTCGCTAAAATCTGCTGAATACTTGTGAGAAAATGCATGATCCAATGCAGACGATGCCATAGCATGAATACCTTTTGCCCTTGTACTTTCTGTCGTGGAAGCCAAATACCAGCAAGAGAGAGGCAAAAATTCCTCTCAACTCATATGATGGTTCATGAAGGAAGATACGGAACGTTGATCCAATACAAGACAGGACAGCATAGCTATGCCCTACCCATTTCTATGTAACCTTCGCCCACTTATGTTCGTGTTGATCGACTTTAAACGCTGAAGCTTAAATTACTATAGCCAAATTTCAAGGTAAGCGGCTGACTATTTCGGAACTTATTTGACTGGGGAAGTCTATGGCAGCAAGAGCTCTTAGTCAAGTTAGTTTCGGACTATTCAACAGGATGGGGGTTTTTTAATTGTAAATTGATGAAAGACATACATTTCGTGTATTGTAACGTCGGCTATCTTATGCTGATTTGATTACGACTTGAGATACTTGAGTGAAAGATCTGATCCCTCTCTTGGTTAACAGAACAAGAACAGCAACAGCTGCAGTTCATGTCGCGGGATATCCATACACAGCTGATCAATATCAATATCTTTCCGAATAATGAACTAAACAGGCATTCTACATAGAGTACACCCAACGCCCCTGGCTCGGCCATATTAAGAAAGACATGACAATGGTCCAATTTGAACGCCGGACACACGTAATAGCATTGATACAAACACATCTGGCATGCATGAATCATAGGCAGCAGCATCAGCAAGATCTGAGCATGTTGAGAATATGTATTTCCCGACACTGATAGGGTCCACGGCTAATCAAAGCATCAACTAAATGCAGCAATCAACAAATGTGTATCCATAACACTCAAGATTAGACCATTAATAGCTCGATTTTGAGGGAGCAGAACAACTGAAAACATCTCACTTCATGTATCTGTTCTAAATCCCGTAGTGAATAAACTAGTCTGAAAAGGAAAGTCATTCTATTGACTCAATGTCATGTTATTCTCCAAACATCGTGAAAGCATTGATTTATATTAGCACTACCCATGCTCATTGGTTTATTTATACATCAATCGGTCATGCAGGCCCTGTATGAACATTGGTATGCTTTCTTCGTTTGGGATTAAGTGCATTATATGACCAAGTGATAGTTTTGGAGCGATTTGCAGTGGGTGTATCTACATTTACATATGTCCGCCCATGTCTAGCTAAGCTCTGGCCATTCTTTGAACGTGCTGGGATCGATGTATATACCTTGGATCCTGAGTTGCCAGAACCCCAACTATACAGCTAACCCGTTGATTATTTGACAGTTATTTGGCTGGGTGCTGCTGGCAGCAATAGCCGGCGTAAAGTTAAATTGGTTTCAAAATATTCAACAGAATGTGTATTAAATAGTAAAAACATACAATTAGTACAACTTGACCGGCTATTAAGAGTGCATGACGGACTTAGATATTCCATTCATGACGTTTTTCGATTGTGACGTCAGTCTACCTATAAACACCAAGTTTGATCAATGCATACGAAAAACTCTTGACAGGACAGTGTGAATAAGCGTTTGTGACTGGCTGGATGGCTGGCAGGCGACCTGGCTAGCTCGTGGGTAGGCGGACTAGCTGGCTGGCTGGCTGGCGGGCGGGCCGCCCGGCTGGCCGCCTGGCCAGTTAACTGACAAACCGCCCGCCCAACCGACCGACCGACCGACCTTTATTATGACCGAATCTGGTCTTATATACGACAATCGATGGTACCGGAAAATGACAGACCGTATTAATAAAGTAAATTGAAAACGAATTTTTGCTATTTATAAAATTCTTTGCTTGTTTATTCATTCGTTGGTCGTTTGATAATATTCTTCCCATTGCGATATTCCTTTATTGCCTACTGATTCATTATTGTTATTTAATAAATCCCGCGATATATTCGTTCATTCGCCCATATACAGCCAGCCATACAAGAATCCATCCACTAATCGGTGCGTCAATCTATCGATCCAACCGTCTGTGTATCGCTTTGTTGTTATTAACGGTGTAATATTTTTTTGCTCGTCCACACGACGCAGCCATAATCCGTTATGTTGGTACGTTGTTGCTATTAACGGCGTGCTATTTTCCAGGAGTGTAGTTAGCTGGTAGATGAGACCCTCTTTTCGGAGCAACCTCGGCATAGACCCACAAGTCCACTTTCCATACACTGGAGCCTGTGCTGTTTGTGCCAGAAAGAGAAAGATGGCCGTGTCTGTTATCTTGCAAACCATGCGTACTTCCACTTTGCATGTCGCATCCTAGAAAAATATCTCAATGAGCTTTGAAATTTTGAATACGTTGCCAAAGGGCGCTGTAGTGTTAGATACGTGTTACTAAAACTTCTAATTATAAAACCTGCAGAACTGTTTATAATAATGAATTTGTGGAGAGAGGGAGAGAGAGGGCCGGGGTGGACTGGAAAATAAGAGAATGCCCAAAGGTAAAAAGGACTAGGTCAAAAGTGAATACTACCTTCAGTCACTGGAACTTGAATGTAGTGTATGTAATCAAAATATTGAAGGAATGGAGGCTCTCCATCAAACGTCTCCTGATGTAACTAACCGAGGATTCAAAGTTTGGGCTTCAAAAACTAGAAATACACGACTCCTTGCCAACTTTCTACTGCATCTGATTTGCATCCTATGGACGGATTTTATCACCGGCGTTGTTACGCCTCTCTGGAAAATGGTTCTAGATACATTGACCGAGCTGGTTCTACTTCAAAGTACATCCGCGGAGCAAGTAGTACTCTTAATGCGCTTGTCATGGGGCAGTTAGCGGCATCTACTGTAGAGGCAGTGATTATACAGCCGTTGGCCGAGCTGAAAGATATGTACGGTAGTAAGATGAGAGAGCTCTGCAAGCAAGTTGATCCAAATAGCATTCACTCTATGTGGAGTAAGAAACAGCTCTTACTTATTTAGCATGAACTGATGGAGTCATCATGTAGAGGCTTAGATAGAGGTCACTCAAACGTGATATGATCCATGGACAGAATCTTACTGATGGATGAGATATTTTGCTACAAAAACTACAATGGAATCTCTGCGCAAGAAAACCTGAAACAGGCAAGAAATATGACAGTCCAAACTGCCTATTGATCCCTGCGGTGGCTCGGCCTTCTAATGTCATAATACCCACCAGCTGCAGACTGTGCAGAACGTGATAATAAAGTAAGTTTCATTCGGTTCCCGAGTAATGCAGTTGTTGCCACATCAGCCAACGTCTCCTAAATGGTGCTCTATTCCATGAAAGATGACTTTGTGATAGTTAACTCGATCCATGGCAAATCCCCAGAAGCCTTTCAAAGTGTTTCATCCTTCTACCACGAAGAGGCTGATGGAAGAATATTTCTTCTACCTAGCCAATGCTTCACGAGAATGGCAATCAAAAGTGTTGGTTCGGACTGCCGACAGTGATGTCGATCCTTATAAACATGTCTGGGCACATTGGAATCCATTAGCTATGGATACATGTTGGTACAGTAAAGCCTCATGGACATATACCGATACATACTATCAGTTAGAATCATGAACTAAAATAGTGACGTGCCTTGCCACCGTTTCATTCCTACACAATGTGTGGTACTACATCTTCAGTCTTGAGTTGTGCAAAGGTATAGCTTATGCGACATGGAGACATTCCCCGACATTACAGAGACTGTAATGACTCATCTGAAATACCCAGAGGATATAGCCCTAGAGAATATCCATATGTAACGCTTGGAAGAATTCACAATCATAATGCACTCTAAGACCTCCAATGCCCCTCATGTCGAAGGGCCCGTCCATGTCTATTCTCCAAGGGAAGCCATACACTTAACACGATACCACTCACTCAACAACCACTGGTCCAGCAGATCATGTGGGCTCTTTATGAAGCGGCTATCATCTGAATGGATACTCTAGAGCGACAGCAGAATATATCCGATAGCTCATATTGGTGGTAGATCAAGAATGAGAAGAGCAAATTGTGGTCTCCTTTTTGAACGGTTTTCTCCGATGCCAACAATGCTTCCCATTTGCTGATTCGTTGTGGTTGCCTGAAGGCAATTGTAAATGTTAGGAAGCAGGTCGGCGCTGACGATTCCTGGGTGGTTGTGTCAATACTTATACACCATAATTAAAGAGTACTACAATGGGGTTTCACCAAGACACTTTTCTTGTCCAAGATTGTAAACGATAGTATGCACTGACCTTTACTCTGACCGCATGCCAGTTGTCACCACCATCAAATTACGCTCATTTGCCTGCTGCATAAGCAGTATGCCAACCAATGTGACCAAGTTAACTTTGGTCTAGAGAGACTAGTCAATGACACCACCACCCAACTGTCATACAAGAAGATCCTCGAGAAACAAATAGTAACCATTGACATAAACTCAAATCCAAATGAGGCTTTATCCAGAATACTCAAATGCATTAAAACATCAGCCACCATTGTAATAGGTGTTGTCAGGAATAACAACAGAGCTGGACGCTGCACTGCAGACCCATTAGTTGTAAAGCTTTCCGAGCAACAGAAGGCACTGTGGCTCATCATCTATTGAGGTGGTCATAGCGAATACCGCCCAAACCTACACCGAGAACATAATGCCATACATCGTAAGATCAGTGAACACCTAAAAGAACTCACAGCCGTACAAGCAGAATCTTTATCAGATGACATCACAGCCACAGATGAGTGTCATAAAATGTTTAGTGCGCCACAGGGAGATGTCTCTCTCAGGTATAGTATCTACACGGGGCCTCCAACTAGACGATGCAGACGATGTAGACGTCATAGATGAGGAAGAGATGTCACTCGATGACATGTAGAATCATCCGAGAATGTGAATCTTTTTATCGATAGACAAAGTCAGTGAGGTAGGCATGCCACTGCGTGCCAGAGAGGAATGGTTAGCTAATGTACAGTTCGTTTAACATTGCTGCACGTTGTCTCATGAAAGACATTGCATACCAGTTATTTTGGAAATTGTGGAACCCTTCGGCCAAAAAATTACGCTTGTATGGCATGACCTGTTTATCAATGAAGCTGTACAACGGTAAGAGCTGGGCAGCTCCGAATGCCATTCTTGATCAGCATGATGTCTGTTATCGCAGTCACTTTTTAGCCGGACAGTTTAATGTCCAACAACGCGCTACCCACTATGTACAATGCAGTCTCATTGTCAGTGAAAGTGGCCCAACTAAAATGGTCTGTTTGGCTGTGTTCTGCGAATGCCACAAGACATCCCACACAGAAACCCTTGGAAGTTATTGTACTCGGTGCCAACATCTGCAAAGCTCGTAAAAGACGCAACTGCACAGACCTGCTAGGTGTGCTCTGTACTGATCTAAATGAAACTGGACTGGGTATACTAACGATCAAGAAGAACCTGGGGGAGCCAAGGACTCACAAAGGACAACAAACTGCTGTTAAAGAGAAGAGAGTACTGCTTGCAGTTGCAGGATCCAGGATATTTTCAAACTACTGCAGCCACAGGGCGCAGTATATTACCATCCTCTTCAAAGTTATGTCTTGCATTTTATTCTTTTCTGCATATGGTTAAAGTAGGGTAACTGAAGTACAAATTTATATCAAATGGCCAAACTCACATTAAAACAACATTCACGTGGAACTTGTGTCTATTTTGATTGAGAGAAAAATTAGGCAGCCGTGTTAGTTTGTGTAGACAATAAAACCAAGATTCAAAGGTAGTACCATCAGACCTAATGATGCACATTTATGTGCGAAAGCTCGTCAAAATAAACTAAGTTAGTCTTAACAGGTACTACCGTTGCATTCTGTTCAATTGCACATTTGCATTGAGAAGGGCAAAATCCGAGCAAGAACAAATTTTCCTGAACAATGTGAGTTTCCTAGAGTTGCCATCAAGTGCATACCTTAGGAAGAGTGACGATTTAATCGGAACTTATAAGTACATGAATACCAGATATAATACTGACTCGTACTCGATTCTACACATGCTACACGTGACCGTGTCCTAAAACTAGGCAAGAACAGCTGCAGCGGGACAATACGACGCCATGCCTTTAGCAATTGGTTGTACAATGATTGGACCTCACTGACAAAAGACATAGTCCAGGTCTCCTCTCTGAACAAGTCCATGAACAAACTGGACAGACTATGGTCACAATATATTTGCCAGTTGGACCCTCGAGAAATTCTAAAGCACTAAGCAATATTGCAAATAATTTTGCAATATTTTGGTGAGAGCTTTCTTTACTGATGACAAAATAAACAATTTGCTAAGTTGTAATATGATCATCAATCCGAAGGAACAGGTTTTTAATCTGCATGTAATTCAACAAACAACGTTTCAAATCTTTGAGATTCCATTACACAAGATGTATTTAACTGTATTCTGTGCATAGTAACTTGACCAAGACATACTCTTTATAGACATTGTATGTACATGGCGGGAGATTTCATTACTATACCAGAAATATTTCACAAATTTGTATAAAATGTGTGTGTGTGTGTGTGTATATGTGTAAGTGTATATGTTTGTCTATGTATGTGTAAATATTCTTTCATATTCCATGATCAAAACTGTGTATGTCGACAAAAGGCAACGAAGACGACGGCGATAATGGCAGTGAGGACGACGCCGAGGACGACGCCGACGACGACCACGACCTCGACTACGAACACTGCCACGACGAAACCGACCACCGCGACGCTGACGAAAAAGAAGAAAAAGAAGAAGAAGAAGAAAAGAAGAAGAAGAAGCCGAATATATCCCTTCCATATACGATGTTTCTGGATGTGTGAATGATATAATGTAAATATAAAATGCTAAAAATTAAATCTATCTATCGGTCCATCTGATGCGAAATGGCAACAGATAGGAAATCTCTTATACATTTAATCTTTCTAACCCGATCTAACAGCAAGATACCGCATTATGGATGAGGTTACTAAGCCTTTAATATCCCATCCTGTCTATTCATTATTTATCAGGAAACTTGGTTCAAGTGAGGCACGCATAACAAGTCGATGATAATGATTCTCCTCCCAAACATATCACGAGAGATACCATCTAGGAATAGCTAATGGACTAAGTACTGACGTGCGCATGTGCATCCATGGGTGTGTGTTGGTCTATCACATATATGTGATGCATTTATTATTGTCATCCTCATTGAGATGTGAGAATGAGACTGTCACATATGTGATGCATTTATTATTGTTATCCTCAGTGAGATGTGAGAATGCGACTGTCACATATGTGATGCATTTATTATTGTCATCCTCAGTGAGATGTGAGAATGCGACTGTCACATATGTGATGCATTTAATATTGTTATCCTGATTGAGATGTGTGAATGCGACTGTCACATATGTGATGCATGTATTATTGTTATCCTCAGTGAGATGTGAGAATGCGACTGTCACATATGTGATGCATTTATTATTGTTATCCTCATTGAGATGTGAGAATGCGACTGTCATATATGTGATGCATTTAGTATTGTTATCCTCAGTGAGATGTGGCAATGCGACTGTCACATATGTGATGCATTCATTATTGTTATCCTCAGTGAGATGTGGGAATGCGACTGTCACATATGTGATGCATTTATTATTGTTATCCTCAGTGAGATGTGACAATGCGACTGTCACATATGTGATGCATTTATTATTGTTATCCTCAGTGAGATGTGAGAATGCGACTGTCACATATGTGATGCATTTATTATTGTTATCCTCAGTGAGATGTGACAATGCGACTGTCACATATGTGATGCATTTATTATTGTCATCCTCAGTGAGATGTGAGAATGCGACTGTCACATATGTGATGCATTTAATATTGTTATCCTGATTGAGATGTGAGAATGCGACTGTCACATATGTGATGCATGTATTATTGTTATCCTCAGTGAGATGTGAGAATGTGACTGTCACATATGTGATGCATTTATTATTGTTATCCTCAGTGAGATGTGAGAATGCGACATTGTTCAAACACCTGTTCCATTGGTACGAGAAGGACGTGTTTCCAAGATGCCCGGATGAAATGGTGACGGTCAACATTAGTGTAGACATCGCTTTACGACAGATTGTGGATATCGTAAGTTAACCCCTTACCCCTCTTGTGTTAATGACCCCTCAAAGCTCTCAAAATACTAATTATATCAACTAACCCTTTAATGGCCGCAGCCGCGCGAACGAGCCCGAGATCGAGAATTAATATTTGTAAATTTACTACTGAAATTTACAAAAATAGCTTTTTGTTGTCCTGCAATTGGACATTTCCCCAAGACCGCTGCGGATGATGTTTCTGACAGGTTTGGCCATCAAATGCGTACTGGTAAAAAATCTAGTTTTTGCTTAGCCAGTGTCCTTCTGCACGCCGAGAGAATACTATACTTGAAATGTTACCACTGGAATGACGGAATCGGTTACCGAGCCAGTCATTCCAGTGGTAGATTTATAAAAATCGTTTTCTTTTTAGCTGCTTAAGTTGACACAAGGGAGGTTAAGCACAGAAGGATAACTCGAATAAACCATAGACATATTCTTATCTTAGTTGTAGTCATGCATTAAGTTTCCCTGAAGAGCGATGTAATGGATTTAGTAGCATACGCATGGCAGACACTGCTGTGACTAGTTTCTTTATACGCTTTCCATATTGCGCTGTCGGACGGTGATTTTATTGCCTGCTATTCATGCACTACTAGAAATACATCACCCTTGCACGAGCATACATGATCTGTAGCACAGATACTATGCCCACGTATTGAGATATAACTGAGGATTCGGTGGATCCAAGCTCATTTGAAGTCTTTGAAAATGAACAAGCATACATACATGTAGAAAGTGGAAGTAAATTACAACAAGTAACCACTTCCAGGGTCTCCAAAGCGGAAGCTTTATTTAGAAGCAACTGAATGGAAAGACAAGGAGGGAGATGCTATAATAGGTCCGGCTCTTTAAATTGAGAACTGGACAGCGTTCCCTTAGAACACGCATGAAGAGAATGGGGTTGGGGTGACTCCAGTTTTAACTATGCCCCGCCCATCTCTAGTTAAGCTCAACCCACGGTTTGCCCGTTTTGGGATAGATAGATCCTTGCACTCCCATAATCTCAATTTCTGGAAACATCGACCTGTCAACTTAGTTTTAAAATATTCAACAGCATTTTTATTAAATAGTAAATACATACAATTCGTACAACAACGCTTAGTCCGTCATCAATTAAGCGTTCGTGGCGAAGTTATCTCCGTCATTCATGACCTCGTGGATTATGACGTCATCCTACACGTCACGTATTTGATTATGACGTCATATGATGGATCGATAAAAGGTCCATTGGAAGTACTGGCTCTGTTCTATTCATATTCGTCACAACAGACCAGACGACAAAGCATGATTTGTTGTAGTGTTCTAGTCCTCATGCACAGCAGCAATGTGTGGCCCGAGAGGGAAAGCTTTAACCAAATTCAGGAATACCTGCACGGACCATTGCATGGCCACATTCCGTACTTAGAAGAATCTATGTTGGACACTATTATACATGGTATATAAACGTGCACATGTGAAAATGTGCAAATGAATGCTGTTTTGTATACCTGTACATTTACATAGGTATGTAAAGGTCTATTTACTGAGTTAATGTTATCAATGTTTATTAAGTTATAAATTCATCAAAGACATAGCCCTACGATTCGTGCACCTGACGAACTTCTCCAGCTTCGTGACTGAGCCATAATGCGACATTATGATTGTGGCGTCAGCCTACATGTGACGTAATTGATTATGGCATCATATATTTGAGTAACAGATTGGATCCCTCCATTGCTGAAGACTGTAAAATAGTCCATAAAGTGTCTGTTATAGACTGATTTAATACAGTATTTACATTCACATGACTAATTACGTCTGTAAGGCACAGATATTTCCAAAAAAAATCATGAGCCATGGGGGTGATAGCTTTACTCAATTTATCTTGTGTATTTGTTCTTCTATTCGAAACACGATGTACCATGGACCATCATCAATGTGTGGTCGCTTAATGGAACTCATTATCTACAGTAAATAGCTTTAGGGATAAGGGTAGTGGTAGACAGAACCACATCGGCCACCAAATGTCGGGGTACTTTATGTACAGATGGGGATGTTTTCATCGAAGCTCGCTTGGTAGATGACTATCAAATAATTGTAAATTTGCATAAATCCTTGTCGATTACTGGTTTTAATGTCATAATACAATTGACGTGCTGAGTTATTTGTTGTTCGGATTTTATATTCTCCCGTGGCATATGTCCCTTCAGGCAAACTAAGGATAAAAAATGGTACGTTAAAAACATATGGTCCACCTCTTCATTAATGCAAAGGGAGGTAAACCAGACAATGGACACACGATTTGACATATGGATGTCAATCAGAACATAATTAACGAAGTGATTTATTCGTTTAACATTTAACAGTATGAAGACATGTGTGTGCTGGTGACAATAAAGCTGATTTGGGGATATAAACATGACAAACGCATTAGCACTACCATCTGAGCTACCCTTGTTTGAACAAATGGCGAATATGTCATCTAGTTGTGTGCAGTTGTATATAAGACACGAAAATTGCTACAAATAACGAGCAATAACAGGAAATATTGAACATGAGGATATAAAGCAGAATCCACACAGTCTTAGCGACATTTATATTGAAAGTATCAATACAGAAAATCAATGACAGGTATTGTGCAGGCAAGCGTAACAAACGCATTAACAGATGGGACCCTGCAACATACTGTGTATGAACTACAGTCATGTACGGATGAGTCAGCCAAGTGCCATGGTCCGGGTTTCCTGGCTACTCGCGCATGGCCAGCCTGAAACCTTCTTTGCATGCTGTCAATCAAAGATCGGAACCGAACTTTCGATATGTTGACCTACTTCTCTGTCAGAGAGGTTGGTAGATTATACTGGTATAGCTTAAACGACCTCCACCATAACGGTCATTTTCCACCACGTTGGCATCAGCAAATAATCCATTTTGATGTCGCCAGACACGAACACGTCCATTGTGAAAATCAAATCAGAACCGGGACTCAACTTCCCGTTGACCAGTTGAGATGTTCCCTACTCTATTCTAGTCTCCCTTAACTGTGCCTCAGACTCAATGCTCACAGCAGCTCTGTGGGCTCTCAAATCACTGGCATACAGTGTGTTTCTGGATGTTGTCAACCCCCCCCCCCCACCCCAACCCTCCTGGAGATGAAGTGGTTTCACAATACTGTAGCATTGCTGATTCGGTTTCGGAAGGCGAAATGATCAGGAATGTGTCCTATGGTTGTTTGGTGGTCGCCTTCGTACACCCTCCACCATGACGTATGTTCACTTGCTTCGTCTCCATGCCCTGACGATGGCGCTCTGTCTGACTCCAAGCACAGAGGACTTATGCCTCGAGAAAGATCCAGATCACTCAATCTACGTCTGCGGGGACATCAGCAAATCCCTTTAAATGCAATGGGAAAAGGAATGGACCTTTCCACTTTATCCATCCACCATATGACGTCATAATCAACGACGTGGCGTGCAGAATGACATCATAGTGAATGAAGTTATTATGACGTCATGAATGACGTAGACAAGTACGTCACGATCGCTTATTTGAAAACGGATTATGCATAGTTGTACGAATTGTATGTTTTTACTATTTAATAAATAGTATGTTGAATATTTTGATACTAATTTAACCATAGGCAGCAACAGCACCCATTCACATTAATTACAAAATTCAACAGCTTACTCGTATAGTTTTCAGGTAATTGATAGTTATTCCATTCGTGGATCGATTAATCCAAACACAGCGAAGTGTGGGTGGAGCTATGTGAAGTAACAATACGCTAGTGGGCTGGAGGCTGCCAATCAGATGTGTGCCTACTTCAATCTAGCTATCAGTCTAAAAATAGAGGCGTGGCTTCGTGCCGATATCGATGGAGAGCTTGAACTTGAACTTGAGTAAGATGATAATAACCCGGCAATTTTATTGAGCGGTAGTTGAATCACCTCATTTATGAAGTTTCGTGAAATTAGCGCAGACATCAAAAGCGTACAAGCATTGGACTCGATACGAGAGCGTCGCGCGAGGGCGAGATCGTGTGATAGGATGATGGGTTATGACGGATTCCTTTGGGGTAGTAAAATCTTGGTTTTCTGATATCTATTTAGATTATCCTTATCAATCTTAGTAGTATGTGTCGAGGTCTGATCGCATTGCATCGCTTGGGGGTGGGGTGGTAGGTGTAAGAATGGTTCATAAAATAATAATAATAATAATAGCAATATAGAAAGCCAGCTGATCGTATGTGCAGCAAATTAACAAATGTATTGCTGCTTTAATCATCAACAACTTGGAGTTAAATTGCTATTCAAATCTGCAGCATGTTTCAACTGAACGCTATGCTGATTATTTTACAATATTTGGGCTGAAAGCCATAGCGGAAACAATTTTCATTTAAATTTCTATCAAATTTGGAGCAAATAGCATATCGCATTATCTACTAATTATTTTGACAATAATTTGACTGAAAGATGTTGCTTTCATTGAGAGAAACACCTTTCTCGCACATTATATAACAACTTTCTCGTATTTTTGCGTGGAAATTGATACACTTGCGCAGAACGGTTTTGAAAATATACGCTATCGAGCGTACCGTCATGGATATGTTAGACGCGCTTACGCCTCAAGAGATATTTGACAAATTACCATTTCCACGTGAAGACGGGAACTGTCTCTTTGAGAAATCCTGGTTTGTACAAACAATAGACTCATCATAACATGACGTCCAAGTGGTCCAATGGATATGGAGTCGGAGCATTACATGCTGGATAAATTGCACGGTAATCAACAGGCATCTCATGTCTCGTGCAAATGTTTCTCTATTTAATGGGGCATGGTAACGTTAAGACGCATGTGGCTTAACTAGTTGATTTAGGACACTGAAGGACTTCATTCCGGGCTATGCCACTCCCATTTCTTGCTAAGCTCTTCTCACTTTTCAAGCGTGTTGAAATCAATTTATATACATTACACCCTGAATTCGCAGAATTCCAATTATAGATGTTAAATATTTGGAAAGACGTTTGTTTAACTAATGGGTTGATGGTGTCTTTGGCAACAGCTCCCAGTCAAATTAGTTTCAAAATATTTAGCACAGTAGTTAATAAATTGTAAATTCATCAGTAGTCCATTTACCATTTCATGATCATATAAATATTCTATGCTGTAATCTTTTTAGTAATTTGTTCTTCCAACTTGGTTCGCCCAAACGGCAACCTTGAGCAACCCTGCAAATTTGCATAAATCCAATATGACCGAGATGATAACTTTTGAACTACTTGTCCTATAATGATGCACACATCCTCTATTAAGGCGTTTTGCCGTGTGCAGAATCCATTTCGGAGGTCATTTCTTCAATTAAAGGCCGACGTCAGGTACAAAATCGCAGGGCAATGTCAAATTTGACCTTTCAGTGGGCAATGAATAGAAACATGAACTAAGTGATAGTTTAGTTTATGCATGCACAGAACTGAATAAACATACTCTAATTTATACATTTGTCCGTAAGGAAAATAGTAATATTACATCAGATCTGTTACAATCGTGTAGTATATAGTACAATGATCATTATGAACATGGGATTAGATCACTTTGAAATCAAAGACAATGCTCATATGGTAGTGAGCTTTGCCTTATGTAACAGATGTAATTACGTGTTACGTGATTTATGCCCTATTACTATTTTCTCACTGACAAATGTGCAAAACATTGTATGATTCTCAATTTCTATGAAAAAATAAACGGAAATATTATTTTGTGGAAGATTGAACAAAATAGGATACAACATTTTTAGATCCAGTATTGAATACATAAGAACGCCAAATGGAACACAAATACATGCAATTCGTACGCTAGTTACGGACATTTCGATTTTCATGACGGGTCTATATATACGTCATTATATGATGTCAGTTACCTAATGACGTAAATGATTATAACGTCGGGTACTTGAATAACATTCTACACGTGGTTAATGTGACCTCCAATGCGAGCAACGATGCAGGTATCCATATTGGCAGAGTCAAAGCTGAACACTTTGTAGAACCTTCTTGAGAACGAAAATAGGAGCATTGACCTACGGTAATTCACGTGTATATTCGTAGCTATCCTTATATCAACCGTTCTCGTTACAGAATGAACCAGAACAGTCAATAGCGGCCAGTCTGTGGATGCGGCTGGTGAGTGAATAATAATAATAATAATAATAATAATAATAATAATAATAATAATAATATTAATAATAATAATAATAATAATAATAATAATAATAATAGTAAATGCATTGCATTCTGGCATGCACTCAGTGATCCTGTGAACTAGATATTTGAGTCTATGGATTGAATTTTCCCCATTGTTATCCATAATATAATCAATTTTACCAAATTTGGTGATTCAAATTGCGTGGTTACTAGAGATATACAGTTGTCAGAGTGTCAACTAACAACTTGAAGATTTCTGATGTCTATCCTGTTCCTATGCTACGTATACGTTTTTATGCGGTATACTTGACTATGAAGTCTCTTCCGTTTTGGGTAAGGTGTGTATGTAAGGTTGCTACGACAACCCACCTTACCGAGAACGAAAGAAATAGATATCGGCTCGCCTCGTTTGTAGATGAACTTTAACGATACTTGTATTCGATATCCGGGCCTGATCTGACTGACTACTAGAACTTGCAGGTAAGCTACGGTGATCTTCCGTAGTCTCCAGAGTCAACAACAAACTATGTGTCAAACTTTTGCCTTGTATTAATATCACAAGGTGATCGTTTTATTCGCTAACTTAACTGTATAGTAAACCTACAAAGTCGGTAACTTTTACTGTTACCAGTTTACGTATTTATGATTCGCTAACTTAACTGTATAGTAAATCTACAAAGTCGGTAACTTTTACTGTTACCAGTTTACGTATTTACGATTCGCTAACTTAACTGTATAGTAAATCTATAAAGTCGATAACTTTTACTGTTACCAGTTTACGTATTTACGACGGATTAATTCAATGTTTCCTAACCTTTCACAATGAACTAGCATTACTCCCAGCTGCTCTGGTTTGCTATACTATTCAAACTAGCTTTTGCCTACTTAAAGCCATTCAGCAAGAGCGTTTCACAAGGTGCGAGGCGGACCGGACCCCGAACTAAAGGTAAAGTCACGTTTATATACCATTTTCGTTTCTATTCTCCCTCCATCTTGGTTTCGTACCGCCGGAGGTTGTTCTGATTCTCATTGGATTATGACATCACTTTGACCAATCAAAACTCCCACCCTCCCGACTGGGGCGGGCGCCTTTTACCTAGCACGTTTGGGATTCCTGTTGGATTAGCACGTCATTTCTGACGGATGACTTGCCACAAATGACGGATGCTTATTTGATAGCAAGGCTTATTGGTGAATTAGCTTGCCTCTAATTGATGCGTTTTCGATAGTAACTTTCGGTTGTGCCCTTTAGTGCCTACAGGACGCTACTATGTCCATGTCCTGTCCATTACCTATTAGTCGACAACTTGTAGAATGCTAGAGTTAATCGGTACACTAGTTACCATTGCACCCAGCTGCCTCCGCTTATCTGGCCACGAGAATTCGTGGGAACACAGACTGCTACGTAATTAACTACGTTCCGTTTGTCATATCTACTCCCCTAATTGACTCCAACATTCCAAACTGGTGCTAATCATCAAAAGTCACACTCGATTCAGTTTCTGCCGATTGTCCCTTTCGTGGGAACACAGACCGCTACGTAATTAACTAAGTCGTTTGTCATATCTACTTCCTTAATTGACTCCAACATTCCAAACTGGTGCTAATCATCAAAAGTCATACTCGATTCAGTTTCTGCGGATTGTACCCGCGCACTAACCGACGTATCCATTGCCAGTCATCCAGTGCTGATAATATATATCTAAATAATAAGATGCTGGCTATACATCTAAATATACAGGGTGACATAGCGCACTAGCTGACGTATCCATTGCCAGTCATCCGGTGCTGATAATATATATCCAAATAATAAGATGCTATAGTTGATGCTCATGCATTCAGATGCTCATGCATTCAATCATACACGGTGACATAGTCTTTTAGCTTACCTGGTATTCAAACATGTAATTTCACTGAGGTCTTATACTCATAAATATAAGATGTGCGCAGGGTCATGACTCCCTACGTACAGTCCGATATCTACAAACTGTCACATGGGGAGACTGAATGAAAACTATTAGAAACATTGATATAACCATGGATCAATTGATGGATCCATTTCTAGCTACACCCGCCCTGTTCTAGCTAGGCCCCGCCCAGTTCTAGCTAGGCCCCGCCCAGTTCTAGCTAAGCTCTGCCCACTGTCTTTGAATGTTGGAATCGATGTCAAACTTCGACAACTAAATCTCCATACCGTGAATTTCAAGGTAGCTTTACAGGTAAGCTGTTGAATATTTGAAACTAATTTAACTGGGAACGGTTGCTGCCTATCTCAGTTAAATTAGTCTCAAAATTTTCTACAAAATGTTTATCAAATTGTAACTTCGCCAAGCACATGCAGTTCATACCATTTTGTGACGGACTTTTCTACTTTCCTAATGGGGCTGCGTTATTTCGATTGTAGCGTCATCTACCAAGTAGTATATTCGATTATGACATCATATTCTTGACTGACAGATCGGATTTCTCCATGTCAGCGGACAAAGCTACATTTATTCAGCCACAATGTGTTGCCATCGTACGTAGATAAACAACACGGGAAAATGCGCAAGTATTATGTTGAGCAGACATCGGCATGGCAGAACTGTAATATCGAAGATAAAAGTACAAAGAATCTCCTATTACCAAACGTTGCGCCATTATCTTGAAACAATTTATAGCTGATTGAAAAAAGACAGCTCGCATAATGCCTATACCAGGTGACCGTCCCTGCTAACCCTTTC
The DNA here is from genome assembly GCA_034401795.1 of Chaetoderma sp. LZ-2023a. Classification (NCBI taxonomy): domain Eukaryota; kingdom Metazoa; phylum Mollusca; class Caudofoveata; order Chaetodermatida; family Chaetodermatidae; genus Chaetoderma; species Chaetoderma sp. LZ-2023a. The sequence goes on from CM067360.1 coordinate 56,256,844, forward strand.
ACGACGAAGACGGTCAAAACCGGCCTCTACAGTGTTCTTGAGGAATGGCTATTTGCAAGCCAAGATAAGACTATTTTTTAAAGTTTACCACTGGAATGACTGTGTCGATAACCGAGCCAGTCATTCCAGTGATAAATTTTCAAAAATATTCTTCTATTGGCCTGCAAAATCGGCATTCAAAAAGTAAATATTCTAATTTTTTGAGCAAATTTAGTCATTAACGGATTAATAAAAATCACGGCATGTGCTTTGTTGATTAAAACAAGTCTGTCATGGCAACCCAGCCCATTCTTCTACGATACTGCACCACGGTATAATGGGTTTTTAATTAAAAAAGCAATCTATAGCTAATTTATTATATAATACATGTTTAGTGTGTTTTTATGACTCAGTGATTGGCCTGCATGATGTGCATGGGTCTCCAGTTACAGTTACCCCTTGCTAGCAAACCTGTCTACTATCTCTCTTGCTTCTTGATATGACATTCTACTGTAGTTGAATCATATAACCCCGAACTCTAATATGATAGACGTCCGTCCTCCAGTTGTAAATTATTCACTCTGTAACCGCAATACGGCATTCTCTAGAGGTTTGACGAGACGAACCATCCTAGAAATGAACGACTGTATAAATATAGTGCATTGATTCCCAGTGTAGCGTAGATCACTTCCTGGTGAATTCTTGCGTGACGTTATCACTGCCACACAATTAGATAATAGGACCTAGAAAATATTGAATTGCTCTATTACTAATCGGTACTCTAGTTACCATTGCACCCAGCTGCCTCCGCTTATCTGGCCACGAGAATTCGTGGGAACACAGACTGCTACGTAATTAACTAAGTCGTTTGTCATATCTACTTCCTTAATTGACTCCAACATTCCAAACTGGTGCTAATCATCAAAAGTCATACTCGATTCAGTTTCTGCGGATTGTACCCGCGCACTAACCGACGTATCCATTGCCAGTCATCCAGTGCTGATAAAATATATCTAAATAATAAGATGCTGGTTATACATCTAAATATACAGGGTGACATAGCGCACTAGCTGACGTATCCATTGCCAGTCATCCGGTGCTGATAATATATATCCAAATAATAAGATGCTATAGTTGATGCTCATGCATTCAGATGCTCATGCATTCAATCATACATGGTGACATAGTCTCTTAGCTTACCTGGTGTTCAAACATGTAATTTCACTGAGGTCTTATACTCGTAAATATAAGATGTGCGCAGGGTCATGACTCCCTACATACAGTCCGATATCTACACATGCCCCTCAACCGAAGTTAATTAACCATCTCTCTAGGCCTACATAGAGTGACAATTAACTCGTTGTGCACTATCAACAACCCTACACTGCCATACCAGACACCTCCAGACTATGTCACAATCATAACTACGTCATTACGTATTTCAACAACAGTAATTAAACATGTCCGGGTAACGGAATATCATGCGCAATGACCGTCCCCGGAAACATAGGAAAACAGCATAATCCTATACAAATTACAAATTTGTCCGGGTAATGGAATATCATGCACAACTGACCATCCCCGGAAACACATTAATAGCATCATTAAATATAGTGGTATAATATGCTTAATATAATAACAGCAATAACATCTTGAATCCACAGTGCAATACCATTACAAATCATGTTCAATTAATAAACAACAATATAAAGTCATTTTCCTACCATGAAGTGTTCCATGTACAGCATATGAAGTTAACTCTTAAATGTCATTGGGGTGATTCCATGCGATCACAGAGATCTATGTTAGGTTCACCAATGTCACCATACAACTCCATGTCAATCCCGTTGTCAGCCGTCGGGTCGATCTCAGTCCTGGCAACAGCATTGGGTGACGACCCGGCCAACATCTCCACCATTACCAGCAGGGCTGCAGTTCCCCGCAGGGGCAGAGGATGAATCTGACATGGCGCACTACTATGGGCTGCAGGTGGCTTGCATTTAATACAAATCCACATGTGCCATATATAAGATAAATAACCCAATAATTACTACAACGGAGAAGCCCGTTGAATATGCTATCAAAGAGCGTACTCCAATGCCATCGACCATCACTGGGTCGATCGTGGACAGCGGAGCTAGCGGCACGTACTTGGACTTTTGTAAATGGTTCCAGGGTTGCATTTTCAAATGGTTCACTATCATGGACTGGTTAAGAACTCTGGTCACATCCAAATGGGGCATCTCAATGGCCAGGCTAACCCGAGTGTACGTCCGACTGTAAGACACCACAGGCTCGAATCGCCAGCCCTTCCCGCTATAACCACATTCACCAGACATTAAAGCATACACTCCATTACCCACCACAAACCGGTCGGTCAGTCGTCTGTCGCAGTGTATATCTATTGTTTCGCCGAACGTTTGCAATACAACGCCTATTTTCTTATGGGTAAACAATTTACTAGCGGTTACGTTGGATTCCGACAGATGAATGCTACACATACTATCGGTAGTGTTCGTTAACAGGCTCACTATGCAGGGCACATGGGTCTTAGCGACCCTTAACTGACCCTGACACACCCTAGGACCGGTACCGCGACACCCAGATGCAGTGAAGTACCATCCAGTCTTCGTATCAGGACCGATGCTAGTCCGGCCCACCTCTACTTGCATGTAATACCCCATGGTGGCCAACGGTTCGGGCTACGAATGCAGACCGTACTCTATGTACCTACCCTCGTCGATTAACGGTAACGTCGCTATGTAGTGCAACATATTGTCGTCCCTCCATAACTGGTAAACCACCACATTCCGGTAGTACCACTGGTACGGACGTATCAGCTGGTTCCCCACTCCGACATGTTTCGATACTGATGTCAGGTCAGCGGGACTGAATAGTTCCTCGGTCAGTCTTCCTAACTCCAGAGACGCGGTCCGTCTATAGAATTGCTCGGCCGTCTTTTGGTAGTCATAGACCACATATTCGGCTGAGTCTACTATATGCCCGAGGCGCACTAGGGCGTATATTTCGTTTTGTCGTCTTTCCTGTATACGTAATACTGTGCTCATGTTGCCGGCCACCTCGACCAGACTGTCCCCGAGCTTGTTGATGTGGTCCGTGTTCATGTTAATGTCATGGAACACCAATTTCACATGAGATGCTAACTCGTTCGCGAAATGCACTATCCTATCCACGTTATTCATCGCCTTTTTTACTACATTTCGGATAGCATCTATATCACCGGACGTAGCAGTTCCGAACAGGGACGAGGCTATGTCCCCTATGAAATTAAACAATCCCCGTTTCTGTCGGCTCTGGGTTCTATGTACCATCGTTTGTTGAGTTCTTAGAGCGATTCTTCGCGCTCCGTATATCCTGTGTTGCAGGCCAAATATATCCTCCTTGTTTATGAAAGAGGTCCTGTTACTGAAATCCGCAACAAGGCCAATCTTTTTGGCCAACCGTCCTAGAAACTCCTTCGGCAAATACGGATGGTCAATAGACACTACCACCGTCCATTCTGTCCTTATAACAGATATGGTTTCAGGTTTGGTGATCATGACACCGTTCGGTAATCAATACACGCTAGAATCCTTACATACATTAGAGATACTGGCTGCTTTATTTACCAATGCAACTAACACCACCACTAACTGAAAGGAATACATGATGCTACACTACTGCGAGGTTCACAGGTACAATTTAGTAGTCAGATGATGACTATCGGCAGCTTCGTCGCCTTATAATTGCCTCTATACGCTCGATGAAGTCATCGTGTAGAGCACGCCCAAATACGCCAATCCTGACTCGCTTGTTGTTCGTTTCGACGTCAGGCACATGACTGCGTTTGCGCATAAAGTAACGGGGCATTGGCCGCGTTTCCATTGGTTCCTGCACATTCTCAGGTACCTCCTCCGAGGCGTCCATCATACCAGCCGGTGGAGTCACGTGAGTTTCCATCGGTGTCTCATGGTTTCGAGTCTCACTCGTACCAGGTTGACTGATGTTATTATCAACCATCCTACCCACCTTACTCACCCTTGGTTCATCATCAGAAGCTGGTCGCTTCCTACGGGCTCTCTGACCAAGGGTTGCCTTGGGGTCGGGTGTTGGCCCTTCTTCGGACCTTGGGAGCACCATCACACTTGGATGATGGCTATCTTTCATACCCTTCGCAGGGTTACGAACAGGGCGTGGCCGTACCTTGTCCCAGCACATTTCTGAGTCAACTACGCATAACTTAGATATATTCAGTATGCGCACCTTCCCAGACCTTTGATGCCGGACATGAGCCACTGGCCCATTGATCTTAAAGTTCTCATATTCGGGGTCACTGTGCGAGGTCAACTTCATGTGTTCCTCCGCCTTTACACCACCGAATCACCCACCTTAAACACACCAGCGTTTGCACGCTTGTCAATCTGCTCATGGTGGACCTCACGAGACCTATCCGTTTCCATACGAGCGCGCAGTAGGGCATTGTTGAGACATTTCAGTCTCTCACCCAGATCCTGCGATGCGTCTACTGGAATAGCAAACGGCAGTCTTGCCCGTCGACTGTAGGTCAGATAAAATGGTGTGTATCCTGTCGTGGAATGACGAGTATTGCGATACGCGGTTAACGCCGCACCCAATTCATCCTCCCACATACGAGAAGCACTGTTAACCCCTTTCTGGATTAAGTCCTTAAGGGTCCGATTGAACCTCTCGGTACGCCCATTGGTTTGTGGGTGGTAGGGACTCGATCTTCTATGGTCGATCCCATGCTCTCTAAACCGCTCTTCTAGCGACTTAGAACAAAACTCCTTCCCCTGATCCGTTATTACGATCTCAGGGACACCATGACGAGCGACGTACTCGTTGAAGAACCTGTCTTCAACATTTTGAGACGTCTTAGCTGGAATCGGATACGCTTCTGCCCACGCAGAACAGTGATTGACTATCGTCATGATATACACATTACCTTTATTCGACTCCAACAGTGGACCTACCAAATCCATACCGATTATCTGACTCGGATAAGTGGCCATGGGCATCTCACTGTACCTCGGTCGAGTCGTGACAGGTCGGTTAACCTGGCACGTCATGCACGTCTCTAGCATATGTACCACGTCTTTCCTTAAAGACGTCCATACAAATGAATCTCTTACCATACCGATAGTCTTCTTCAGACCTTGGTGACAAGCTTGTTCATGAGCTTTCCGGAGCACTTTCTCACGGAACATGGTAGGTAAGACAATTCTGGCGTACTCAGCATCCAACACTGAAGGCGTAATTAAAGAATACAGAATACCGTTCTTGACCATGTACTCCTCCGGGGTGTTCTTAAACAACTCCGGGTATTCCTTGGTTTGCTCGGTAGACAACTCGTCGTAGGGAACGTCAAATACCTCTAGAGGGACGTGCGGCAACACACCCTCGTCTACATCCGGTATGACAAAATCGCCTGTGTCTAGGGTGGCGATCTCCACTGGACGACGTAACCTGGACAACATGTCCGCTCGAATATTCTTCGAGCCTTGGATGTATTCAATCTTACATCCGTACTCGGCAAACAGCACTGCCCAGCACTGCACTTTCGTGTTTTTAACCTCTCCCACAAACAAACTCTTTATGGGTTTGTGGTCAGTATACACGGTGAACTGCACGCCAAATAGATAAGGCCTAAGCTTCTTCAATGCGTATATCACAGCATAAGCTTCCTTCTCTATTACAGGCCAGTTTAGCTGACTGTCCTTCAGGGTAGAGCTTACATACTGTATCACCCTTTCTATACCCTTATCATCTACCTGTACCAATATCGCAGCTATCGCATAGCTAGACGCATCAGTATAAAGCTTATACGGAGCATTTAAATTCGGATAGGTGAGAACCGTCTCACTACACAGCAAGGTTTGTAATTTCTTAAACGCTTGCTGTTCCTCCTTACCCCATTCAAAACGTTTATATTTCTTAGTCAATTCTATCAAAGGCTTAGCAATTTCGGCATAGCCTTGCACACAAGAGCGGTAATAACCTGTAGCTCCAAGGAAACTTCTCACCTCACCCACATCGCGTGGCGGTGACATTCCTCTTATGACCTTGACCTTCTGAATCTGAGGAGCCACCCCTTGTGCCGAAACACGATACCCCAACAAGTCCACAGACTTACGAGCAAATTCGCATTTCTTTTTCTTAACCTGCAAATTATACTCTTGAATCCTACGCATAACTGTACGCAAATTCTGTGCATGTTCAGCCGGGTTTCTTGAATATACGACTACATCATCAATGAAAACATGCAAATATTTTCCCACGAATTCTCAGAAAATATTGTTCATTGCCCTCTGAAATACGGCACCTGAGTTGCAAAAACCAAAAGGCATCCGAATAAAGTCGAACAAACCTTCACTGCAAACGAACGCTGTGTTCTCTATGTCTTGGCTGTCCATTGGTATCTGCCAATAGCCAGAGTTCAAGTCCATAGTCGAAAATATCGTTGCGCCATGCATCGAGTCAAAAATATCCATTATATTCGGTAACGGATAACTGTCTCTACGACATATAGAATTCAACTTCCTGTAGTCAACACAAAATCTCATGTCCCCGTCCTTCTTAGGGACTAACGTAATGGGCGACGCCCAGGGCGATGATGACAGTCTTATGACGCCCGCTGCCAGCATTGCAGCCACTTGATTATTGACTACATACTGCTTGGCAAGCGGTGGACGGTAGGCTTTCTGCCTTATAGGAAATGCATCTCCTGTTGGTACCGTACACTTCACTTTGGGGAACAATCCTAAAGTGTTTGGACAAGCCGTATCAAAGTTATCCGCAAAGTCCTCCAGCACTTTGTCGATAGCTTTATATCCGGTCGTTTCCTTGCAACTCTCATACACATAATCTATTTGCTCCCTATAGGGATATCTAAAGGGATATACCTGGCCAAACCATACTACTACTTTGGCCTGATAATCAATCTTCGCATTTCCCAAGTGCAAAGCATCTGCACCAAGCAAACATTCATGCCGCATTCTCGCTACTACTGTACTCGGAATAGGACAGGCGTTACTGAATTTTACCTGGGTCTCCCCCAAAAGTTCTATTGGGGAACCATTTACTGCCAAGAGCATCTTCGCTCTTTTCAATGGCATAGCATTCAACATGCTACGCCATATATCCTTGCGAATCAAGGATGTACTAGCACCAGTATCCACTAAGGCATGCAAGTACTTACCCTGACCCGTTAGACCGTTTCTATCCATTTTCAGACGGATTAGAAACCACTCGGTTGGTGAACTCACCAACGGTCCCCTCCGTCGTCGTTTGACGGACTCCTCCGTCCACTAACTACCTCGGCGTAACTGTTTTGACAGGAGGATGAGTCCTGTGCGACACTGTATGAATAACGGCCATGCTCATCTGTCCCTTCACCGGTCAACACGAATCCATCGTGGTCCTCATATTCGTCATTACTTCTTAAATGATTGTTTATGTCCTTTCTGACATTCCGTGAACAGTCCCTCGGCGTGACAGTTCTCTCCTGCTGTCTTCGGTCGACTAGGTCGATGTCCATATCGTCGGTGCGGGGACGCTTGATCACCCGGCGGCCGGTTGAACCCTTTTGTTGGGTCCATGCAGGACCGTTCTGCGGCGGATGTTCGTACTGTGGGCAGTCTCTCACGTAGTGGCCATCTTTGTCACACCCGAAACATCTTACCGTTATGGCAGGAGTCGTCTTCCGTTTCATATACGCCCCAAAACAATTCTGGGCTGTGTGTCCCTCTCTCCTGCACTGGGAACAGGTCATCGGTGGTGCCCGTCACGGTTGTCGGGGTCGCTGGGCAGCCTGTCTGCCGACGTTCTCCCTCGGCTGTACCGCTTGATGACAGTCACTTTTGTAATGGCCGACCCGGCCACAATTATAGCAGGTAATGTGCTGCAAGTCTCGTCCCATTCTGACTGGTCGGGGCGAGAGTGGGGCGTGTTGCTTTGCCTGCGGGGCGGTCTTCTTCGTGGGCGGGGTGGCCCCAGCCACCGGCTTCTGCTGCTGTAGCTGCATGTCACCGAGCAAGCCACAGAGTCGCTCGATCATCTTGCTCTGTTGAGCAATCTGGTTTTTTATTGTGCCCACCACGCTCCAGACCTCTTTTTCCTCGTCTAGTCCTAACATATTCACCTCCATGCTTTCCTCCTGGCGCTCCTCTATTTTCGTCGCCCGGAGCAGATCGTCACATGTGGCTTCTTCTTCCACAATTTCGATCGCCCGGCCCAACGTGGTGCCCTTCTTCCTGACGATTCGCTTGCTCAGGCGGTGGTCAGACAAGCCCTTCAGGTAAATACCCATCACTGTCTGCCGGTTGTCGGCATTCTCGACAGGGTATGCTCTAGCGCTCATCTCTCTAAACCGCCTGTTGAAGGTGATGACGGTTTCGTTCCACCGTTGCCTCACCCCCTCTAAATCGTACTTTATACTTCTTTCGCCTTCGTTGGCTGATATGAAGTTTACCGTGATATAATCATGGAATTCATCAAATGTGACGTCTTCTCGGACTTTGCCCATCAAGAACCCATCTATGGCCCTCGATAGCTGCCCGCGTCCCACTTGGGTGATGACATAGGCAGGTATGCCTTCGAGTCTCCCCTCGTTTGCGACCCACGCTCTCCGGGTCTCGTCCAAAAAGGTTCGCACCTCCTCCGGCATGACACCGTCGCAGGGCTGAATTCGGTAGATCGTGTCCCTGATTTCCCGGCGGTACACCTGCTCGGCCTCCCGACGATTACTGCTTTCCACAATGGCCCCCACCATCGCTACTCCCATCGTCTGCATAGCGGCGATGGTCTCCTGTCGAAGCTGGGGTGCCAGTGGTACCTCCATGGGTGGCATGGCTGGGTCAGCGCTCCTCTTGGGTCCCGTTGTCATTCTGTGTCTACTTATAATGAAGGCCAATAATGATTCTTCGGAGACGGGGTTGCTCGGGGCAGACTACCTCGGTGGTGATCTTTACAGTGGAACCCTCGCAATACTCGCGATGTTGGGTGATTCTGGTGCTGTCGGCCAACTTAGCCGCATCTAGGAATGTCTGTACATGGTCCGCTACGTCGTTTAATACGATGGCTGAATTGGAGAGTGGCGTCTCTGGTTGGGCCATATACTAGTTACTCACGGTTGACTCCGCATCCTGGCTGGTGAAGCCACTGAAGATTTCTGATGTCTATCCTGTTCCTATGCTACGTATACGTTTTTATGCGGTATACTTGACTATGAAGTCTCTTCCGTTTTGGGTAAAGTTTGTATGTAAGGTTGCTGCGACAACCCACCTTACCGAGAATGAAAGAAATAGATATCGGCTCACCTCGTTTGTAGATGAACTTTAACGATACTTGTATTCGATATCCGGGCCTGATCTGACTGACTACTAGAACTTGCAGGTAAGCTACGGTGATCTTCCGTAGTCTCCAGAGTCAACAACAAACTATGTGTCAAACTTTTGCCTTGTATTAATATCACAAGGTGATCGTTTTATTCGCTAACTTAACTGTATAGTAAACCTACAAAGTCGGTAACTTTTACTGTTACCAGTTTACGTATTTACGATTCGCTAACTTAACTGTATAGTAAATCTATAAAGTCGATAACTTTTACTGTTACCAGTTTACGTATTTACGACGGATTAATTCAATGTTTCCTAACCTTTCACAATGAACTAGCATTACTCCCAGCTGCTCTGGTTTGCTATACTATTCAAACTAGCTCTTGCCACTTAAAGCCATTCAGCAAGAGCGTTTCACAAGGTGCGAGGCGGACCGGACCCCGAACTAAAGTTAAAGTCCCGTTTATATACCATTTTCCTTTCTATTCTCCCTCCATCTTGGTTTCGTACTGCCGGAGGTTGTTCTGATTCTCATTGGATTATGACATCACTTTGACCAATCAAAACTCCCACCCTCCCGACTGGGGTGGGCACCTTTTACCTAGCGCGTTTGAGATTCCTGTTGGATTAGCCCGTCATTTCTGACGGATGACTTGCCACAAATGACGGATGCTTATTTGATAGCAAGGCTTATTGGTGAATTAGCTTGCCTCTAATTGATGCGTTTTCGATAGTAACTTTCGGTTGTGCCCTTTAGTGCCTACAGGACGCTACTATGTCCATGTCCTGTCCATTACCTATTAGTCAACAACTTGTAGAATGCTAGAGTTAATCGGTACACTAGTTACCATTGCACCCAGCTGCCTCCGCTTATCTGGCCACGAGAATTCGTGGGAACACAGACTGCTACGTAATTAACTAAGTCCGTTTGTCATATCTACTCCCTTAATTGACTCCAACATTCCAAACTGGTGCTAATCATCAAAAGTCACACTCGATTCAGTTTCTGCGGATTGTCCCTTTCGTGGGAACACAGACTGCTACGTAATTAACTAAGTCGTTTGTCATATCTACTTCCTTAATTGACTCCAACATTCCAAACTGGTGCTAACCATCAAAAGTCATACTCGATTCAGTTTCTGCGGATTGTACCCGCGCACTAACCGACGTATCCATTGCCAGTCATCCAGTGCTGATAATATATATCTAAATAATAAGATGCTGGTTATACATCTAAATATACAGGGTGATATAGCGCACTAGCTGACGTATCCATTGCCAGTCATCCGGTGCTGATAATATATATCCAAATAATAAGATGCTATAGTTGATGCTCATGCATTCAATCATACACGGTGACATAGTCTCTTAGCTTACCTGGTGTTCAAACATGTAATTTCACTGAGGTCTTATACTCATAAATATAAGATGTGCGCAGGGTCATGACTCCCTACGTACAGTCCGATATCTACAAACTGTCACATGGGGAGACTGAATGAAAACTATTAGAAACATTGATATAATCATGGATCAATTGATGGATCCATTTCTAGCTACACCCCGCCCTGTTCTAGCTAGGCCCCGCCCAGTTCTAGCTAGGCCCCGCCCAGTTCTAGCTAGGCCCCGCCCAGTTCTAGCTAAGCTCTGCCAACTTTCTTTGAATGTTGGAATCGATGTCAAACTTCGACAACTAAATCTCCATACAGTGAATTTCAAGGTAGCTTTACAGGTAAGCTGTTGAATATTTGAAACTAATTTAACTGGGAACGGTTGCTGCCTATCTCAGTTAAATTAGTCTCAAGATTTTCTACAAATGTTTATCAAATTGTAACTTCGCCAAGCACATGCAGTTCATACCATTTTGTGACGGACTTTTCTACTTTCCTAATGGGGCTGCGTTATTTCGATTGTAGCGTCATCTACCAAGTAGTATATTCGATTATGACATCATATTCTTGACTGACAGATCGGATTTCTCCATGTCAGCGGACAAAGCTACATTTATTCAGCCACAATGTGTTGCCATCGTATGTAGATAAACAACATGGGAAAATGCGCAAGTATTATGTTGAGCAGACATCGGCATGGCAGAACTGTAATATCGAAGATAAAAGTACAAAGAATCTCCTATTACCAAACGTTGCGCCATTATCTTGAAACAATTTATATCTGATTGAAAAAAGACAGCTCGCATAATGCCTATACCAGGTGACACTGGAATGACTGTGTCGATAACCGAGCCAGTCATTCCAGTGATAAATTTTCAAAAATATTCTTCTATTGGCCTGCAAAATCGGCATTCAAAAAGTAAATATTCTAATTTTTCGAGTAAATTTAGTCATTAACGGGTTAATAAAAATCACGGCATGTGCTTTGTTGATTAAAACGAGTCTGTCATGGCAAACCAGCCCATTCTTCTACGATACTGCACCACGGTATAATGGGTTTTTAATTAAAAAAGCAATCTATAGCTAATTTATTATATAATACATGTTTAGTGTGTTTTTATGACTCAGTGATTGGCCTGCATGATGTGCATGGGTCTCCAGTTACAGTTACCCCTTGCTAGCAAACCTGTCTACTATCTCTCTTGCTTCTTGATATGACATTCTACTGTAGTTGAATCATATAACCCCGAACTCTAATATGATAGACGTCCGTCCTCCAGTTGTAAATTATTCACTCCGTAACCTCAATACGGCATTCTCTAGAGGTTTGACGAGACGAACCATCATAGAAATGAACGACTGTATAAATATAGTGCATTGATTCCCAGTGTAGCGTAGATCACTTCCTGGTGAATTCTTGCGTGACGTTATCACTGACACACAATTAGATAATAGGACCTAGAAAATATTGAATTGCGCTATTACTCAGAGGTTATGCCTGCCACCTGAGATTATATCAAATCAGATAAAATTAACGTAGGTTGATTATACCGCATGGTGTACTGTCAGGATGTGAAGTAACGCGTGGCAGCTTTGAGTTTACGCGCGTAATTTTATGCAGACAATAACAACGACCTGTGCATTATAGCTGTCGTGTAATCATCGTTATTAAAAGTGTTTAAAGTGATGCTAATTTCATCTCAAGTGCTGTATTGCACCGGTAGATTACGGTTTATAGATTACCTACCATTCATATCCTGTCACATTACCTTATCTGTATCTCAACTATCTGCTTTTTAATATCGTGTATATGTTGAATAGTGATCAGCACCATTTTGTCGCCCAACCCGATAGTGTGTGATGTCATGTAAGTGCCATTGTAGTACATTCTTTATTATGTAATACTCATCCCGTTGAATATTTTGAAACTAATTTGACTGAAAGTTGTTGCTGCCTATGGCAGCAATAACTTTCAGTCAAATTAGTTTCAAAATATCCAACAGCTTACCTGTATGATTGCTTTTATGCCACATTGCCAAACTATAGCTGGCACCTGTATGACTGAGCGTAAATACCTAGGCAAACGCGCAATGGTTTTTCTGATTGGTTGATAAGTAAATCATGACAGCCATCATAGACTGTAGAAATGAGTCAACATTTAGCTACTAAAGCCTGAATATCTTTCGTTGTCGGCATGATAAAAAGCTAAAATGTCAGGGATGGATTATGGGTGGCAAATTCCATCAACTGAGTGGTTAGTATAAGATAAGATGAGATTTCCTTTAAAATGTGACCTGTAAACAAGACCATGTGCCTTATACATCTGTGATTTTCCCCTAAAAATAACCTTATTGTCATGTATCGGTGTGTGAATTTCATAATGCAAAGTTGTGCGGTGAAAATAGCTCACAGTTAAATCGTCGTAAATGCACCGTTCTTAGCCTGGGTGCATCCTAAGATGATTTAAGAACATAAGTTATTCCGAGATACTATATTAGAAGCAGAAATCCATGTGAGACAAAGGTGCGGTTACGAATATACAATGAACCTGTACTTAGAAATCTATGTAAATATTTAGCCTTTGCCAACAAACCAAGAGAATGAGTGTAATAGTGTATAAATAGCCAAAAATGATAACTGATGACAATCTGAAATTTACCACCAAATCAACAATTCTATATTATTACCTCATATGCGTTGAACCCAACAGGTGAGGATGAACTTACCATATTTGATTAATTCAATTCTTATTTGAGAATGACAGTCATATTAACAAATCAGTGTATCGTAATGGATTAGTCAGGATATACAGTTGCTGAGAATTGATTATCTTGTTTGTTTGTCTCGCCACGAGGGTTCACGGGATAAGTGTTATCGCCCTGTCCACCTGAACCTGTTACCTGCACGTGTTCACTTTATGTTTGTGACTGTTTACACACTCGTTGACGATGCAATCAGTATATCACAACATTGACCCCTCGTGTGTCATCCGGGCCTCAAAGCGCTCAAAAGGCGACTTTTATCAACTAAGCCTTTAATTTATCAAGAGTTTTCAAGCAAATTTAAATTTTTGCTCAGTGAATGACCATTTGCTGGCCAAGAGAAGACTGGTTTGTAACAGGAATTTATGAAAGTCGTTTTAGGAGGTGTATTCTTGACCGGTTTGACGAGAAAATGGTTAATGGTCAAGAAAATCTAAATTCTTGTTTAGTCAGTGTTCATGTGCAGGCCAATAGAAGATTATTTTCGAAAATTTATCACTGGAATGACTGACTCGGTAACCGAGCCAGTCATTCCAGAGGTAAATTTAAAAAAATTGTCCTCTTAGCCTGCAAATAGGCAGTCTTAAAGACAACGGCAGAGGAAGTATTGGCCGGTTTTACCATTATAAACAGCAAGTTAACACAAGAGGGGTCAACGTTGCTTGATTAATAGACGGATCGATGTCTAGCTATGCCACGCCCATTTCTAACAACGCTCCGCGCTCATAGTACATGCATTGAACCGCTTTAACACGTTTATCCCTGAATTAACAGTATCTCAATTTCAAGGTAAATATCCAGGTACGCTGTTGAATATTTTGAAACCAAATTGACTGGGAGTTGCTGGAGCAACAGGTCGCTCCCAGTCAAAATATTTTCAAAATAATCAACAAAATATTGATTAAATTACAACTTCACAAATGGCATACAATTTAGAGGGTTACCGTCGAACCCTTTAATGGCAGGCCTATGTCGGCTATAAATGACGTTTTTGGGTATAACGACAAGACTTGAATGGCAGATCGGATCCACGCATTACGCGTCTGCCATTAACATCTATAAAATCAATAAAATGCGCGGTGAGATATCTCATTGGTAAATGGACCTTAACAAGTTTATACCTCGATCAGCTGACGTCATATGACCTCATAATTAACTAAGTGACGTGTATACTGACGGCATAATCAGGACGTCGCGAGTGATTCCAAATAGTCGTCTTCAACGCTTAATTGTCAGACACGTTGTACGAATTGCATGTCTTTGCTATTTAATAAACAGGCTGTTGAATATTTTGAAACTAATTTGACATGGTGCTGTTGCTGCCATAGGCAGCAACAGCACCCAGTCAATTAGTTTCAAAATATCCAAAAGCTTACATGTATAGTTTTCTGGAAATTGATAGTCAGTGAGTTCAGAGATCGATCGATCGATCCAAACACGAGCGAGGTGTGGGTGGAGCTTAGATTGAGAGGGTGGGGCATAGCTAAAGGTGGAAAAGTCCGTTGCGTTTATGTTTCTGATCAACCAGATCATGGTATAATACGCGTACACGAATGTCCATGTGCTACTGTGTATAGTTTCTTGAATATTCGGGATGAAGCTTGGCTTGATCATGGGTTCCAACAGCTTCAAATAAAATTCGTTCACAAATATAAAACTTCTACTCTTCAGTTCGCCTTGACATTACCAGTGTTTGCAAAACAGTATGCAAAAGAGTCTTTACTGATGCCCATGCAGTCAAGAATAGTTTTTAGATATTCTGTAGTAACTCAGATTAAAGCTCTCCTTGTCCAGATAAGCATATTCCATTCTAATGATGACCTAAATGCCAGTAGCCTTATTCACTTTGGCTTGAATGGGTTTTTAAAATTTCAAGCCTTGATGAGTTGCTACACATACCTTGTTTCGCTAGCATATACTTTGTCTTGTGTGTCAGATCGAATAAACAGGAATGCATAACGATTAACGCAGTACTAGGACGAGTGGCGGTTCGATTTGAACCATTACACCAGACGCGGAGAGTTAATGGTTCGATCGGTGAGGTCATGCGGATGTAATAAGGCGATCAGTAAACATCCAACAAGATGTCACCAAAAAACAAAAAACCAAAGCCCACCCACTGATAAACGGTGGATCGCATTGCTTTCAATTTGAGTCGTAAGGACCGCGTTTGGCATAAACAAAGCGATTACATGCTTTTGCTACCGTGTATCCATTAATTTCATTAGCTTAACCCCTCTTGTGTCAACTTGTGGTTTTTAATGGTAAACCGGCCAATACTTCATCTGCGGTTGTCTTGAGGACTGTCTATTTGCAGGCTAAGAGAATACTATTTTTAATGTACCACTGGAATGACTGGATCGGTTACAGAGCCAGTCATTCCAGTGATAAATTTCCCTAAACAGTCTTCTATTGGCATGCACATGAACACTGACTAAACAAAAATTTAGATTTTCCTGACCATTAACCATTCATTCGTCAAACCGGTCGTGAATACACCTCTTAAAAACGATTTTCCTAAATTCCAGTTACACACCAGTCTTATCTTGGCCAGCAAACTGTCATTCACCGAGCAAAAATTTTAATTTCCTTGAAAATTCTTCACAAATTAAAGGCTTTTAGATAAAAGTCGGCTTTTGAGCGCTTTGGGATGCGGTTGACACACAAGGGGTTAAATCGTAACCTGAAATGATACAATGGCAATGATCGCGTCCCTGGATTGAACAATGGCTGCACAACGACCCATGTACTCGCGGAATTGAGCTGCTATACACACCGACACATTTTATTGGTAACATTTCGCCAGGTTCCCTATAAAGTGCAACATCGCGTGAAAAAGAATTATGCTGCAATAGTTAAAGGTCCACAAACTAGGATACTTGAAAATAAGATTAGAGGCTTAATTTATGTACCTCGATTCAATGAAACAAACTAAACCCTTGCGTATGAATGATTTTTTCAGTTTAAATCCATATAATTTTTTTACCTGTGAATTTGAATTAGTCTACTAGTCCCTAAATCAACTTCGCAACTAAAAGATTTATTATAACTTGTATGGAATAAAATCATCATATGTTAAAATGTATTTAATTTCATTATTTTGAGGTACACAAATTAAGCCTAAACGTATACAATTTAAAAACATGCATGGAATTTGAATCCAAGAAGAGCCGGGTTCGATCCTGAGTTCAGGCATGTGAGCAAGGGTAAAACCCTGCATCATTCTATACGTCATTCACGTGGCACGTCCTTCGGAGGGGACGTAAAGCCCGTCTCGTGTGGTGGCTGTGCCATGGGGGACGTAAAGGAACTCACTCTGAGTATCAGGCCCTGTATCGGGAGATACCAACACACACATCCCACCCCCTACACACCCCACACACACCTCCCAAATGGCCAGTTAAGAGCCAAGATGCTGTTGGACTGGGGAAGGAGGCGGACTGCTGTTCAACTGTTGTTGTCTCTATCGTAAAGAAATTAGCAGCATATGCATATCAAGCCTTCACTATGCACAAGGAGAATATAAATTGAGCATTTTCTCCAGTCAAATTATATTCAAAATATTCAACGTTCATTAAATTTCGGATTTAGCAATGACATACAATTCGTACACGTGAGAATAGCATAAGAAGAAAGTAAATTATGGATTTTCCAGTCAAATTAGTGTCAAAATATTCAGCATTTTTTTTAATTACAAATTTATTAATAACATACAGTCGTACACTTTGTAAAATCTGAATTATTCAAAGTGCAGATTTTGGGATATAAAAGATTGCTCTGCATTCTGATTTTGAATTCAGCATGAGAAGGGCTATAGGGTCAAGCCGTGGTCACAGCCATTACGTCGGTTGCCTGTGTTGGTGGTCAGTCAGTCAACATAATGGCTGGACATTTACTGATGGTAGAGTCCATTGATGGTATCATGATACGAAACACTGCACGAATTAGTCTTGAATCATTATGGCCGTTAAAGTTCATAATGGCGCTCGAGTGCACGGATCGGTCAATAAGATGAGATCAGTGATATCTACCACAGAGTTAGGAATGATGGTATGCCGGGCCAGGGTTTGCTGAGGCGAGGGTTGATGAGCGTGCTATATATTTGCATGTCTGGTGCAAACGGGATCTATTTTTGGGGGAGATCGCTTTTGGTTGACTTTTCGGTCCACCTTTTTATAGTATAAACATGAATGTTAGATATTAGTCAGAGGTTTTAGTCAGAGTGTAGCTATGATTGTTACAGAGAATAAATTCACAGTATGATACAAGTTTGATGTTGCTGCTTTTCCTTGCAAGTATTAATAGCTAGAATGATGCAACACGACCAGAGAGAAGCACTTTGGTACGAATCTAAGAATCTTCGAAAAGTCAGATGGCCCGGGGACGGATAAAAATATTTTATCACAGAATCAAAGGCGAGCCGCGTCCCCCACTTGAATTCAGATAAATTTGAAAACCAATGAGCTGCTGCTGGTACATAATTTATAACTTGAACACGCCACAAGGACAAAGTAGGTTGAAAATTGTCACAAGTCAAAATAGTTTTAAAATATTCAACATTCATTAAACTGCAAATTTATCAATGACATACAATTCGTTCACGTGAAAATAACACTAGGAGAAAGTAAAGCGATCAATTCCCACAGTCAAATTAGTCTCAAATATTCAACAGTCATTAAGCTGCAGAATTTATTTATAATACAATTCGTACACCTTGGTAAAGGTAAATTATCAATGTACTTTAGATCATACATTATTACTAAGCTTCTGTATTAATTATCGTATGGTTTTTCCATGAATATATATATATATATATATATATAATTGTTACGCTCAAGGGCCTATGGCCTACTGTGGTAAATAAATATCTATCTATCTATCTATCTATCTATCTATCTATCTATCTATCTATCTATCTTGATTTAACAACAAACACAGACAATGTGTATTAGATGGTGGCTCGTGTTAAGATGTGTAATATATTTCTTCATCAATGTTTGATTGGGAGATGGGTCATTTTGTGGTATTACGTGATTTTGATCAATGAATTATTCACACATCATGAGACGCATCCACTCCACGCTCAATTTCACACTTTAGGTGTCCATCAGGTAGAGACAGGATACGAATTCACGACCTTTGGCTTACGAATCGACCTCATTAACACAGGTCAATAGATAGGTGTCGCATGGCGGCTGATAAGCCACTGCCGAACCAGTCTTGATTAAGCGTACGGGATGTACAAAGGCATCGTTAACCTGAATGGTTTCACACAAAGACCACACGTTTATTCAGCCATATTATAGTTGTTATCAACAGATAAATACACGCTTAAATATATCCTGCCATTCTTCAGATAAGCTCCACCCACACTTCAACCGTATTCGGATCGATCGATCCATGCACTCTCTGAATCTCAATTTCCAGAAAACTATACAGGTAAGCTGTTGAATATTTTGAAACTAATTTGACTGGGTGTTGTTATTGTCTATCAGAGAAACAGCGCCCAGTCAAATTAGTTTCACAATATTCAACAGTACGTTAATTAAATAGTAAAGACACAATTCGTACAACACGCTCAATCAGGCCGACCGGCGACGAGACGACGCAACTTGATACAACTGCCATGCCACACAAGCAGGCTTATCAGCGAAATGGCATTGTGTTGTGTCGGGTCCGGCAGTGTCGTATTGATGTGGCTCGGGAATAAAAAGCTGTTTACTTCAGGGTTAATTTATCCCCGTTAAAGGTCTCCTTATCAATGGCCAGACATTGTCAATTTCCTGTAAAGCCATTTACCAGTACAACCTGTTATCCTGTGTTGCGCTATGGTGGTGGTATGCGCTATCTTTAGTACCATCATTGGATTGCATCCGTATTGCCAGGGATCAGCATCACATCTGACAGATGGATCGCTGACGCATGTGATAATTCTCATAGGACAGCGTCAATTTACGAAATGTGAAATGCAAAATGTTTTATTTACACCCCAAACCATATCAGAATTGTATATGGGGGATTTAAATAATAATTTTATGGAGCAGGTACACATTATATTTTTACAGTTAGATTTTCTCTTTTTACAAGATGTAGTATACATCTATGTCATAGATCTTGATACTTATTATTATCATTATCATTATAATTGTTGTTGTTGTTGTTGTTGTTGTTGCTGTTGTTGTTGATGATGTAGGACTTTTTGTCGTTGTGGTCGATGCAGCTGTTGTTGATGTTTTCGTCGTCGTCGTCGTCGTCGTCGTTGTTGTTGTTGTTGTTGTTGTTGTTGTTGTCTTTCGTTGTTGTCTTTCGTTGTTGTTGTTGTTGTTGTTGTTGGCGTTGTTGTTGTTGTTGTTGTTGTTGTTGTTGTTCTATTGTTGTTTTGTTGTTGTTGTTGTTGTTTTTGCTGTTGTTGTTGTTGTTGTTGTTTTTCTTTTGTTTGTTGTCCTTGTTGTTGGTGTTCTCGTTGTTGGTGTTGGTGTTCTTTTCGCCATCGTTGTTGTTACTTTTGTATTGTTTATGTTGTCATTGTCGCTTAACGTCGTCATCGTTGTCTTCGTCGTCATCATTGTCCGTATTGTCATCATCGTCGTTGTTGTCCTCGTCATCACCACCATCTTCGTTGTCATTATTGTTCTTAGCGATCAGTGATATTCATATCGACACTATTGTTGTCATTTCCAATGTCCTCGTATTTTCTATTATTGTTGCCGTCATTGCTACTGCGAAAGTTTTCAGGAACATCATTACTGTTGCTGTCGGTGGTATAGTATGTCATCATCGTCATTGTACGTTTTAATTAATAAATTAAATTAAATTTATTGATATTTGATTGTAATTCCATCCCGTCCCATATGGTACGTAGATATTACGTGAGATGAAGACAGCTCCTCAGGCTTTAGCGTAGAAATCAAATGCATTGTGATATAAAGGGTGGGTACCCTCAATAAGGGAAGGCACATACTATTTATGTAACATGGAATGGATGGAATTACAATCAAATATCAATAAATTTCCTTTAATTTATTAATTCCATCCAGTCCCTCTGGCACAAATATAGTATTTGAGATATTTAGAGAAATGCATTTTATTTCTGTACTGAAGCAGTCAAAATATTTTAACAGTAAATGAGCGATGTTAGGACGTACATGCATCTAATCTAGCATGCCTAGAAAAAACCCTTTACTTCCCTTGCCGTTACATCGTGCTTTCCACAACGGCATTTCCAAATGTAACATCAACTGTAAGTGGCATCCTATAGAATTTCCGGGAAACTGATCTACTTGACCAACCAGCAGTCCTCATAATGGTGGCTACTGGCACATTCTTCAAAGCCGCATAGTTGTTAATGCTGACCGAATGCTATGCGCCTTTAGAAATGTTAACATTCACACCTGCACTAACTAATAATGGTTTTATCCACCTAGCTATTGTGTCTTTTGATACTGGTTTATGATCACCGACATGACTAATGACCAATATTGTACAGTTATTGCGCAACCCACTGGTTCTATGTATATATTCTATCAATAAAGTCACAACACACAATTTTTCATTAGTAGAATATTTTTCGAAAACAAGTTCCGTTTGCTGCCTGCTAGGCTTTGATTGCTTCAGCAGATCTCCAAATCCAATCGCTACAAATGTGTTCACAAACTCTATATTACGACTGTCAATCAAATATAACGATTGAACTCGCTGGCCCGACAGAAGACCAAGCAACATCACAAGGGTTAACGATAATTGCTTCAATGATCGAATATTTACATCTGGTTCATTGTTAACATAGTCAAGAACTAAACTGACATCCCAGGTTGCAATATACCGTGGTAGTGCTGGTTTAATATTATATACACCTTTCAAAAATCTCTTTATCAAAGGATTATTACCGATACTTTCACTAGTCTCAACACTAAGCAAAGCAGATAATGCTGATCTTGCTGAATTTAGACCACTGTAGCCTAATCCGGACTTGTATAAAAAAAATTGAGAAAATCCAACACATTGTTTATAAATGGTGAAAAGGGATCAAGTTCCCTTTGTTCACAAAAACACATCCACTGTTTGACATATAGCCGATATTTGGAGTGTGTGGAACTGCGCCATGACTGAAAAAGCACGTCCACAACATCCTGTGATATGCCTCTCTTGCGGAGTGCTTGCCCGATATTCTGAAAGCAGTCAGATGAAGCTTGTGCGTCACGGGGTGATGAATTTCCCTGTTGTTTGGAATTATTAACACTGCCCTGCTCACTTGAATGATGCGTGGGCAGTCCGAGATGTAATTTAGAAGCCTCGGAAACCAAAACTGTGTTGGCCATATGTATGTATGATTACTGTATTCTGTGGCTGTAGTAGTAGAAACATCCTACAGCTGCAATCAGTCCTTCTTCGCTTTTGCCCACTCTATCTTGTCCTCAGCCAAAATCCTTAGCTTCCTCCAGTCCATTCTTGACTTGAGTGTACCTAATCCGGCTTTCTTGCGGTCACTCCGTAGCCCGCTTAGCAAATTTATGCAATGACGTCCTCTCCTGGCCCTGTATTTGCTGGCTCCGAGTAGGGCGAATTCCAAGGCTCTATGTGCCGTGTGCCTGCTGGCATCCTTAGCACATGGCCACACATGGACTATCTTTGCTGGGCGACTTTTACAGACATCGGCGACGTATTACACATCTTGTATAGTGCATCGTTGGAAATTATGCTCTCTCGCCATCGGCCATAATTGAGGTGTCCAGTGATGGTGCGTAGGTGTTTGCAGTGGCAGGCGTGAAGTTTGTCTAGAGCTGCCTTTGGAGCTGCCCAGCTGTTACAGTTATGCATCATCAAGGATACGCAGGTTGAATTGTATAAACGCAGTCTTTTTACTAAGGGAATCGTTGATCCACGAATCCATAGCTTTCAGAAGGACTGGAAAGCTATGTTCCCCATGATGCAGCATGCAGCAATGTCAGCAGTATTGGAAAGGATTTTACTTTTCCTCCATGGTTCGCCGCCACGGAGTGGATCGTCATTTTCTTTAGATTCATGCTTTGTAAATAGGTATATGTGGGTGAAATCTGTTTTTGATTCATTTATAAAGAGATTCTCAATTTTTAGTTTGCTTGCAACTATTGGGAGAAGTTCGTCAAGAGGTTTCTTTTCCTCATCTATAAAGTCCACATCGTCGGCATATTTCCATCTTTAGCGGCATGCCCAGTATTGACACCAGGGGGGGGGGGGTTGTTCTTGTGGGGGTTTCCCACACCGATTTCAGTGCAGCAGCCAGGTAACACGTGAAGAGCAAACGGGATAGACCATTTCCCTGTGGGGAGCCGATTGATGTCTCAAACTCTACAGACTTCACTGACTTGACTCGTACTCTCAGCTTGGTGTCTGCAAGCAGTAGTCTCACTCGCCGTAGCTCATCTTCATTTGAACTGGCCTGGCGTAGTACGTCTAGAATCTTTGAGCGTTGAATTGTGTCGAAGGATCGTGATATGCCAATGCCCATTTTGTGGAAATCCCAGTGTTTGGACATGACTACCGACACAAGCATGCGTTGAGCCCATACAATGTCTGCGCAGCTGCGTCCACGTTTGAAGCCACTTTGATATGATCCGGTGAAGTCGTCGATCTTGTCTCGGATCCGGCATAGAGTAACATTGGATAGGACTTTCCGTATGCTGTTAAGGAGCACAATGTGCCGCAGATTGGTTGGGGGCCAGGTGGCTTCTTGGGCTTGGGTAGCGCGATACGGATGCCTTGGCCTACAGCGTCGATGGGAAGGTGGTGCATAAAAGCTGAATTGATTATGTGCTTGATCGGTTTTGAGATAATGTCACTTGCATATTTGAATAGTTCATTGCTCGTGCCATCAGGTTCAGTTGCACGTCCATTTGTCAGTGCTTTAAGTGCCTTCTCAACCTCTGCTGTATTAATTGATGTTAGTAATGGCCTGGGGTCAACTAAGAATGTGTGCAAGGGCTCATCATCGTAGTCAGTGAATTGTTCCTTGTTCTCGAATCAGTATTTTGGTTAGGGCTTCGTTTGGATCGGAGCTAACGTCGATGTTCCAACACAATCAATGATAACTTGCTGCAGACTGTGTGGGAGTGGGGTTGGGGAATGGGGCTGTAGCACGTGTGAAACACCTGGTCAATTCCGCGTGATTGTGCTGAGCACGTGAAAAGCAAGTGTTAACCACATGATGATCGAGTGAAGCATGTACTTTGCTCGTATTAAACTTGTAGTGAGGTCCAGGTAAAGGCGTGTTAAGCTCGTGTTAAGCTCGTACTGATCGTGTACATCGTGATTACCGAAAATCCTCGGCGAGATAATCGCGTGCACAGCATGAACAACATGTACTCAACACGATGTTTCACGAACACAACACGTGCACATCACGATGACACATGATGTTGGCAAAAAATTTGAGCAAGTTCAAAAACTTTCGGCTGACCATGAACAAGCACGACCTGTTCAGATGTGTCACGATGTATGTCGAGATTATCGCGCGCTAAGGACGATATTACAAGAGTTTTTAGGCGATGTCAGAGCTCGTTATATATCGTGTTTAACATCGTGAAAGTGGGCGAGCACCTTTAGACCGACATCAATTATGCGTTCGTGACGAGCCTAACTACGTCATTCATGACGTAATTGATTTTAACGTCATTATAGACGTCACGTGGTTGATTATGTCGTAATATGATTGACTGAGAAACTGGAGTCCTCAATTACTGTCCGTCCCAAAGCGCATTATCTAGTATATTTGAACATGATTTTCATATTACTGTGTGTGCGTGCGTGCGTGCGTGCGTGCGTGCGTGCGTGCGTGCGTGCGTGCGTGCGTGCGTGCGTGCGTGTGTGCACGTGTGCGCTTGCACGTGCGTGTGCGTGCGTGCTTGCGTGTGAGAGAGAGAGGGAGAGAGAGAGAAAGAAAAGATAGAGTGGGTGGGTGGGAGGGGAGGGTGGGAGGTACGAGTGAGGGAGGGAGGGAGAGTGGGGCGGACGGGGTGAGAGAGAGAGAGAGAGTACAAATTATTTTCTGAAACAAAATAATTCAACACAAAGTATAACACAGCTGGCCTTTGCAAGGATCTGTTAGGTCTGCGATCAACATATGTTTTGTTAAAGAATCTAATGTAGTAGTAGTAGCTGTTGTTGTTGTTGTTGTTGTTGTTGTTGTTGTTGTTGTTGGTGTTGGTGTTGCTGCTGTTGTAGTAGTAGTAGTGTCGGAAGTAAAATGATACCACCTCCCTCAACTGACCGCCGCTCGGTGATCCGTGGCCATGGAAGGCCATGGCGAATATAAAACTCCCATGCAGATCCCACTGTCCAGGAGAACCTCCTCAGGATACCGGCCTCTCTCTCGCTCTATTCTGACCGGTATCCTGAGGAGGTTTTTCTATCTGTGGGACACTTTTCTACCTATCCTACCTATCCTATCCTACCTATCCCACCCCACCTATCTCCTACCCCACCCTGTTGCTACTCCAGCCGGCTGGTGTGTGTGCGTGTGTCTGTGGTGCTTTGACCCCACACTGGGGAGTGTCGCAGTGTGTCTTTATCTAATCTGGTCATATTACCTCGGCCCTAGTGTCTTACCTAGTTTCGAAATTTCAGGTAAGTTCTAGCGAGGTCTTTTGAGCGTATTTGAACCCCAGTCTGCAGTCTGGGAATCCTATGCAATTCAATACCCTATTGATTGACCCACCGCAACACCACTAAAATCTCGCCTCTTAGTAATCTTATTTCTGAGCGTGAGTTGTAAAATTGCTGTTACTGCGCTTATCATTCCCTCTAGATCTTGACGTCACTTCGAGATAAAGCAGTAACAGCACTGAGAACACATAACTTATCAGCTGTAATTACTAATGCATACATGGCTGAGGTAGTTAATGCAGGAGATCCTTGTTTTGTGTTCATTAGCAAACTTAAAATCACAGGTTCAAATCTCACTATTAGCATTTGTGGCTAACTCGGCCATTTCTGGTCCGATTTTAAAATGGTAAACAGTTTTGAAATTCTCGCTTCATTCCAGTCCTAAGCGGTGACAAGAACGACGAGAATGAAGTGATTTCTCGGTACAATATAAGCATATACTCTCTCACAATACTGACACGTGGATCTGATGCGTGTGCATGCGTGGTACGCGTTCTTACGGACTTAGTCATACCTCTCTCATAGGGCTTTATACACACGCGCATACTATCCTATCCAGGGGGGATGCATGTGCAGCGTCCATTTAGAGACAGGATCCCACAGGGATATACACCCCCAGTACTGATAGCCAGCACCACACATAATAGGGTCTGAACGCCCATTTAGATATAGGCGTCCACAGGGATATACACCACCTACAGGTACTGATCGCCACACATAATAGGGTCTGAACACCCAGACAGGCTTCCACAGGGTTATACACCACCCACGGTACTGATCGCCACACATAATATGGTCTGAACACCCATTTTGAGACAGGCATCCACAGGGATATACACCACCCATAATAGGGTCTCAACGCCCAGACAGGCATCCACCCACAGGTACTGATCGCCAGCACCACACATAATAGGTCTGAACGCCCAGACAGGGATCCACAAGTACTGATCGCCTCACATAATAGGGTCTGAATGCCCATTTAGAGACAGGCATCCACAGGGATATACACCATGAGTACTGTTGCACAGATTCGCGCTATTGCAAAGCAATTCGGCCTTAGAGGCTGCTCTACGGTCCAGAAAGCCGATCTGCTCCAGATGATCGACCAGATCCGTGCTGAGGAGTGGCAGAAGCCACTCTTCCGAGCAATGAATACGGGAAGGTTTCACGCACTTACCAAGGATCCTTGGAATCCCCACAAGAAAGTGCAGTGGATACGTGAGTTTAGTCAGTTGGACGAGGAGTTGACTGCTAGCTTGCGAGCCAAGACTGTAGTGAGGCGGATGGAGGCCAATTCACTGGAGTGCTTAACTCTCAAATGCAGGGGGCCCCCTCACCCTATGCAGGCATCCTCAGGGATATACACCATGAGTACTGTTGCACAGCTTCACGCTATTGCAAATCAATTCGGCCTTAAAGTCTACTTTAAGGCCAAGTAAGCCGACCTGCTCCAGATGATCGGACAGGTCCGTGCCAAGGAGTGGCAGAAGTGACTCTCCTGAGCAATGAATACGGTAAGGTTTCCAGCGCTTACCAAAGAGGATCCTTGGAATCCCCACAAGAAAGCGCAGCGGATACGTGAGCGTCGTCAGTTGGATGAGGAGGTGACTGCTAGCTTGCGAGCCAAGACTGTAGCGAGGCAGATGGAGGCCCATCCACTGGAGCGCTTAACTCTCAAATGCAGGATCGTTAAGCAATGCTGAGTTCTGAGCCCAGCCCGGAGCATAAGGGTGCCGAGGTCTGAACCCTTAGCCCGGATCATGAGGCGAGAAGGCGACCACATTCTCGACCAGCGTCTCAGCGAAAGGGAGACAGAGGATAGAGGACATGGGTCAGTATGCTGGACATTCTTCAGAGGTCTAGAAGGAGACCACACAGGCCAGATCATGCAAAAGATCCAGCAGACTGTCCAAAACGCCTTCTACCTCCACTACACCCATACCTATCGCATCCGTCACATCGAAGACGGTAGACTGATGCTCTTCCACAAGAATGCTCCAGGGAGCCCATGGCTGAACATGATAGGAGCAGCTCAGGACTGGGTGGCAGCAAGAGAGCAAGCCTGCCTCGACACAGACAATATCGATCAACACAACAGCAAGTGGACTTTCGTTCGATCAATCAACATTGAGATCAGGGCTGTCATTGACTGCCAACCTCTGCTTGGGACAGGCCCCCTCCCAGACTGGCTATGACAGAAGAAGAGTATGTCTGCCCTCGACACATACAGGGACAACATGTGTCTCTGGAGATGTCTAGCAGTCCACCGAGGAGCGAGAGCTGATAGAAGTATAGCTCCTGCACGAGAGCTTGCCACACAGTTCTACGGCAAGACAGTAGCTGATGTCCGCAAGACCTCGCTGGATCAGCTGGGCAGGGTAGAGTTCCTCGCCAAGATCACGATTCACGTGTATGAACCAACCGAAGAGGCAAGCGGCCACAGTCTGTGACAGTCGGTGTATGAGAAAGCCTTCTATCCTCCCCAAACATCCAGTTCAGCAGCTATTCGTTGGATCGAGTATGAGTCAAGAAACAGAGGCATACACATACACCATGTAGAGTGTGGGCACGGTGGCGAGCATTGGATCGAGAGTGCTCCCGTAGATGGTTATGATCCGACCACCAACGCTGTTTACCAGTTCCATGGCTTTTACTGGCATGGGTGCCCACAACACCAGCGAGGTGAGGATGCTGAACAAAGATACCGCAAGACAGTCCTGTGAGAGGAGAATCTGAGAGCCTCTGAATGCATGCTTGTGGTACAGTGGGAGTGCTGTATAAAACGCTGCCCAAGCGTCCCTAAACGAGTTTGGACTGTCCCATAGCCACACTTCATAGTTTACGACTTCGAGGCACTCCTAGATGGTATCAAGACTCATCCTACAGAGACTCTCACGATCGAGAGTACTCTCATACCTATCTCTGTGTCAGTTGGCTGCTCCTTAGAGGACGCCACGAGTGAGCCCACTCACCTCTACAATCCTGACCCCAAAGAACTGATCAGAGAGTTCATGCTGGAGATCCAATGGCGAGCATCTCTAATCCAGACAAGGGTTAGGGCACAGTACATACCGACAGACCTGGACACGCTCCCAAAGCGACAGCAGCGACTGATCAACGAGTGGTGTGGCCAAGTGCCTGTACTGGGGTTCAACTCTGGGTGGTATGACCTGAACCTCATCAAGAAGTACTTTGTCGATGAGCTGACTGACAGTACAGGGACGGTGAAAGTCGCCAAGAAGGCTAGTCAGTCCATCTTCCTCATAACACCTGAGCTACGGTTTCTCGATGTGCTGAACTACCTCGGCCCAGGAGTCTCGTACGACGTATGGGTCAAAGCTTACGGGTGTACACAGCAAAAGAGCTCATGTATGAATGGTTTGACACACATGAGAAGCTCAA
Source organism: Chaetoderma sp. LZ-2023a (assembly GCA_034401795.1). Lineage (NCBI taxonomy): Eukaryota > Metazoa > Mollusca > Caudofoveata > Chaetodermatida > Chaetodermatidae > Chaetoderma > Chaetoderma sp. LZ-2023a. The sequence continues at coordinate 56,285,368 of CM067360.1, forward strand.
CTATCCAGGGCTTCCTGACTATGCAGCATTGACATCTAAGCTCAAGAATGGCTACCTCTTGACGCAAACAGAGTGGGAACAGTGTAACCAGACATTCAGCAAGCATGGAATGCGGACATTCGCCAACTGACTGCGATACTACAACAATCTGGACGTCAGTCCATTCATCGAATCCCTAGAGCGGATGCGGGAGTTCTACACAGAATGAGAAATAGACATCCTCAAAGACGTGGTGTCTCTCCCAGGTGTGTCACTGCAGTAGCTCCACCGTGGAACTGCTCAGCACATGCCAGATGTTAGCCTCTATTCACCGGACAAGGATGCCTACGAGATGCTGAAGGGTGCTGTTGTTGGTGGTCTCAGCATCGTGTTCACCAGATACCACGAGGCCAGTGTGACTCGAATCCGCCAGAGTGAGCATGTCTGCCAACGTCTACTCGGCTACGATGCAAATGATGTGTACCTGTCAACGATGGCCAAAGAGATGTCATGTGGTAAAGAGAACGTGCGCCATTGGTCCAGTGCCAGTGGGGTAGCTAGCCTTAAGGAGGCTCTCCTAGCAGACAGCTGGTTTGGGTTTGCTGAGGTGGATATAGAGGTCCCCAAGGCTCTGTAGGCACAGTTCGAGGAAATGTGTCCTCTCTTCTATAACCGCGAGATCCCGGTAGATGCAATCTCATCTGAGATGCTGGCATATCTAGGGCGAACAGGGAGGAAGCAGCCCACCACCTAGAAGCTGGTTGGTGCCCTCTCTGGCAAGAAGCGGCTGCTGTATGCCCCGACCCGCAAGTGGTGTATAACCCATGGCCTGGAGATCACTGCTGTATACCGCACCATAGACTATTAGTCGAAGCGCCCATTCAAGTGGTTCGTGGAGAATGTTATGGAGGCCTGCTGCTTGGGAGATGTAGATAAGAGCAAAGTGCTCTTGGCAGATCTCTTCAAACTTCTTGGCAACAGTGACTATGGGAAGCTCATCGAGGCCATAGAACGTCATAGCAACACCAGCTTCACGAAGGATGAATGCGTGGTAGACAAGGCCCTGCGTAGTGCATGGTTCGAAGATCTCGAGGAGATCGGTGAGTCATATGAGTTCCAGAGTCACAGGCCAAGAATCACTATTCGAAGGCCCTTCCAGGTAGAGATAGCTATTTATGAGCTCGCGAAGCTGCGAATGCTGGAGATCTACTATGACTTCCTCAATCGCTACATGGCTCATGACAGTTTTGAGTACTTGCAGATGCACACTGACTCTGCGTCTATCACTATAGCAGGCTCCAACCTCGACGACGTCATTCGCCCTGAGATATGAGCAGAGTACCAGGCTCATATGCGGGACTGGCTAGCTTGGGACAATTGGTCTGGACGGACTCCAGGACTGTTCAAGCCCGAGTTCGATGGCTCTCGTGGCATCGCTCTCTTTTCCAAATGCTACTACGTGGAGAGTGCAGCTGCAAGCAAGTGCTCGGCTAAGGGAATGTCAAAGCGGCAGAATGAGGTCTCTTAGCAGGGGTTCTACAGCGCCCTACATGGCGGGGTGGACAGAGCTAAAAACCGAGGCCTATGCATGCGCAACCAGGGTATGGTGACGTATGCGCAGGAAAAAATCGGACTCTCCGCTTACTATCATAAGTGCCACATGCTGCCAGATGGGGTCCATACCGAGCCCATCGAGTATCATGTTAGCACCCTATGGGGTGGTAGCTGTGTGTCTTCAGGGACTAGCTGAAGCTCTTCTACGACAAATGGTCGCCTAGGCACTCCATGCTGGCGTGCCAGGTAGTACAGTGTAGGCCGCCCCTCTGCCTCCATATACCTGTCAAGCCTGTGAACATCTATCGGCCAGTTAGGATCTGTTGCACACCGTCGACCACCTTCCAGCTCACAAGGCTCATACAGGTACTGAACCAGAGCATCAGCTGGTAGGCACTCCGCTCCCTTGTTCACTCCCCTAGAGCTGTGACCAGCAGAGTGTCTGATAGCCTCTACCAGCTTCTTCCCGATTAGCCTAGTAACCTCGGCATTGGATCTCTCCACCACACCAGGCAGTCCTCTCACCCATACTCTAGAATGTTCACTCGGCGCAGCCATTTCCTGGGTGTATTGGTGTGGGAACAGTCTCTCTGCCAGTGTCCGATTCCACCGCTCAACGATAGCCTGGGCATGGTGATGCCCTACCTCGCCTCGCCTAACTGCCACACCATGTTTCCGCATGAGGGCTGCAGTCTCCCCTCTGAACTCCTTACCATCATCCACCTGCAACAATTCCGGGCAGTGGAGGGATTTTCCGAAGCCTTGTAAACACCCTGGAATGCCTGGACCACCTGGCCAGCTGACTTGTCTGTGAGTGGTACTGCCGCCTTGTACCTGCTGGTGACATCGACGATTGTGAGGGCATACTTGTGGGTCTTACGACCAACCGCGTCGTGTCGAAGGAATAGAACATCTGCCTGGTGAACTCTGTTTGGGACAGTTTCCTCGAAATGGGTATGCCTGATGTGCGGTGGACGAGGTATGTATATTTGCCACATCGCCTGGTGGCTGAGCCACTGGCTGACTGTCTCCAATGTGAAGTTGTGGCCCTTGCTACGTGCAGCCTCGAGTAGTTGAGGGGACTCATGGTAATATCCACCAGGCTGATAGTAGAGTTCCCCAAGAAAGACGGTTGATAAACTACCGGATTTCATCACTGACGTCCACTTCTGTCCTGTCATGCATGGCCTGGGTGAACTTTAAACAGACGAACAGATGGCCATCATTCATTCAATCATCACTGAAGACCTCCTCAAACACCTCCGTTCACTGGCATCTAATCTCTGCTTGATCCTCACTGAACAGTAGTTTATCGACCAACCCTCGGAAGTTAAGGGACTTGACCAGGTCGCCAAGGGCCTGTGACACTGAAGAACGTACCTACTCCTGAGGCGATGGCTGGTATGGCTTCAGAAATCTTCTACACACCATGGAGAGCATTGTTGGCGATCTTGCAGACCATCTCGCCAGCCTTCATTGTGAACAGAGCGATCAGAGCCTCAACTGCTGCAAGCGGACCGATAGAACATTTTACATAAGTGCGATAGATTCCTTTCGCTCTGTGTACTAGCTTGTGGGATTCAGGCTCTACATCATCATACTCACCCGTGGTCTCCGCTAAATCGTAGTCGTCTGCATCATAATCATCCTCCTCATCATAGTCTTCCTCATAGTCCTCGTCATCTATATCCGGATTAGCCTCTGGTTCATACATCGCTCTGAGGATCCATTGCTGGGGCAGTTATATAGTAGCTTTAAACTGTAGTCTATAGCATGGCCTCCGCAATCTTGAATGTGGGCGTGTTTGCCTTAGTGAACTGAGGACTCAGCTTCCCCGAGTGTCATAACCAGGCGATGGAGAAGCTGTCTAAGGAGAAGTTTGAGTACAGCAAAGCACTCGAGCATATGTGCCAGAGGGAGGCACGCCGACGACAACTCCGAGCTCAGGCCAACCAGAGCCTCAAAGAGGCAGATGAGAGTATCGATGAGTACTACGAGGCTGTAAAGATATCTGAGCCAATGCTCGACTATGAAGCATCGACAGGTTAGAAGACAGCAGAGCTTAGAGAAGTGGTGGCAGCTGCAGCGGTGACGACAGGAGTCATCCTCTATGCAGGCTCAGGCTGAATACCTGATGTGTTCGACACGCATACCTTAGCATAGCCAAAGTAAAGTACTCGAGGTCGTCGCTTCAACTGGTTAGGCGCAGAAGTGCATATGACTTAGTTTTCTGTCTGTAGAGTTGGCAATCAGCCAGCTTGTGTACCTCACCAAGAACATTGGTCCCAGCAACCACAAACTTGAAGTCGTCTAGCTTATCCACCTGCTGGATGGCTCATCCCTTCTGAACCATGACCACAACAGCGGCAATGCAATGCACCACGATGCAATGTCAGCTCTACCCATTGGTTAGCTGTGGCTTGGACCTGCCGGTGTTCTCGCTCCACATGCATAATCCGCTGTTTGGAACCTGTTTGCTTCAGCTCCTGGTCATTCTCGTCATGCGAGACATGAAGTCTTGGAGCATTCATCGTCGCATCTGCGAGCTGCTCAGTGTACACCCGGAGGAACAGCCTATCTTGCATGGCAGCCAGATTCACGTGTGTGTTCTTGAGGAGGGTGAAGAGTGGAACTGCCACAGGCTTCTCGACACTTGCCCGTAGTTTGAATTCCATGAACCCCTCATTGCACCCCACAGCGTAGTACCCCTTTCCCTTCGCATAGAAGGTTGGGCCATGAGCCAGCGGACCTAGGACCCATCGTTCACATAGGTGGTGTCCACAGTGCTGTTGCTCTGCATAATCTCCCACCTGTTCAGAACCTGCGGCTGCTCTACCATCTGTTCTATTGTGCTCTGAAGCTTGAGCTCGAATGTCATGCTCTTGATCTCGTGGATCTGTGCCGAGATTGCAAAGTCAATGTCCTTCCCAGCAGCGGACAATGGGTTCTCATCGTGTATACTGGGTTGAATGACCGTCAGGCAGTCCTCCCGAGGGTCAGTGCGGTGCGATGTCGCGGGTTCAATGGCCCCATCTGGATGTTGTACATACTGCAGTATGTCTACGGTCTGGGTATATAGAGGGGTTAAACGGCTGCCATGTTTGGTAAAGTTCTCCAGCAGATTGTCTATAGGCAGCAGGACAAGTCGGCATGACAGTCAGTACGACAGCCACGGTGTGCACTGTTCCACTGTGACAGGGTCCGAGGACTGTTTCGTGACATCAACATTATCCACGAGCGAGCCAATGTCACACCTCCGTCTGATGCGGAGATACTGGCCGCCATAGAGGACGGAGCGCCAGCTCGTAGTACAAAAGAACTCCAGACTCGGTTACCCTACCAGAAGTTTGACAGCACCCAGGGCAGGACACTTGACCTACCTCTTGTGGCCCAAACCAACAGTCCTGTTATTCTAGCCCTCCAAAGGGCGAAGGTCGACCCCAACGATCTGCTAACAGTCGGGAAGTGGGCTGTCGTATTTAGCCTCCATAGCCAGGAAGAGCGAGATATGCTGGATAGCCTCCAGTCTGGAGCAAATAACTACTTCAGGGAGGAGATCAGTGCCACTGTAGCAGAGAGCCGTGACACCGGTCATGCAGAAGGTACTCAGGAGGGTTTCACTGTTGGCCACACGGAGGCTGTTGAGCACATCTTCAATGAAAGAGGTCGCAGGAGATTGGCCAGTAATCTGCCAGCATTTCTGAAATTCCCAGATAACTACCAGGACTACCTCATCAAATCCGCTCGCAAATCAGATGCTCATCACGCAAAATGTATCTTCTGTAAGAGAGCCCTAGACACGGACCATTGGGTAGAGTTTCGGCGACAGTACGGACTTGACGAAACGGCCGAAGTAGCAGTGGAGACCGCTGACGAAGGTCCTCAAGCAGCGGAGACCACGGACGAAGTAACGGAGACCACAGACGAAGTAGCAGATACTGCGCAGCCTTCTGATGAATGAAAAAAAGTTGCAGCAGAGACCGCCGTGGTCTCCGCTCAGTCTATCAGCGATGACGCATAGAGCAGGCTAGTTTCCTGGCTGGATTCAGCTTGTAGGTGAAGGTCTGCACCTTTTCCAGAGATGGCTTGAAGTGTGACAGCTCACCTGTCTCCTTGTTGCTGAAGATGAAGTGGTACAGCTCAGCTGCCCTCTGTACACCTGCGATAAAGTCCCCTTTGGCCTCCTTGAGGGTTAGGCTGTCGTATATGGTCTCGAGGGCACGTCCACACTTGGAGCTGAAGTATAGCAACTGGGCATTGTGGCAGATGTCTGATGAGATCTTGCTGGTGTACTTCTGAAAGAGGATGAAGACAGTTATCTTTGTGTGTCGGATGCGCCTGGTGATGTTGCTGAGGTAGGTGACTGTCTTCTGGTCCATTGCAGGGTCATCGATAACTAGAACAAGTGGTTCTGTCAGTAGGGCTGCCATCAGCTTCTCCATCAGTGCTTGCAGGTTCTGCCTCTTGGTGATTGGGCCATTGTACCATTGATCATTACTGACAACCGCCTCAGCGGCGGAGTCAGGCACCAGAGGGATGTATTGAGAGTGTAGATGTTCAGCCAGGCGAGCGCGCAGCAAGATGTTTTTCCCATGTCCTGATGGGGCAATGATCAGCACCACCTGGCCAGCATCGGCCGGGGTACTGTCGAATGGTACAGACATGCATGCGGAGGATGGTTAGCACATGGTCGGCAGTAGCCTCGTCTATATCTGGGAGACTAAACGGCAGTACTTCCTGCACCAGCATTCCCCTGCACCACAGGCGTCAAGCATGAAATCCCAGCTGCAGCTGTGAAGATAGCGTAGAGGGCCTGTGTCAGCACCCGCAGTGTGTAGTACATCAAGTATCTGTATGATACATGCACGGGAAGCCATGACTATCCTGTGGTCTTAAACGGCAAACCAAAGAACCCTGACTTCTCCACCTCTAGTAGCCGGAATAGGGAGCAGTGCTCAGGGTACTGGTCCTCCTGCAGGGGCACGCCATGTGGGCGGTCCACCTTTCCCGGGCATTGGCGATCCTCAGTCCGTGTGCTCGACTATGGGCTACACACTGCCCTCCGGCACGCCATGCCTCATAATTTGCAGGGGTCTCGTGATCCATCTCCCACTATTCAGAGGGGTTAAACATAGGCGATGATAATCTCAGCCATTGCACTCGTTGCTAGCCCTAGAACCGCGACCTCCATTAGTGTAACATGTTCACCCATAATCTTGGCAGCAACAGTGTAGGAGGCACCATTGAGGGCGATCTTTGGGATGGGGTGAGTTATTCTGAGACAGTGCCGGGCCACCCCACTCACCACTGTAGCGAGGACAGCCGCAGTGGCGTCAGGAAGAACCTCATTTCTCCCTGTCATCTTCACCACGGCCACATTCGCCGCCATGTTACTGGCGACATGGACTGCCAGAGGTTTTGCTTTGGTCAGTAACTTCTGTGTCTTGGTTCACAGCAGGTTCTCCACCTGCGGTTAAACGTCTGCATCCCCTGTCGAGAGAGCTAATAAGATCTTCCCAGTCTACGTCTGCCAGGTGGCCAGGTTGGTACTCAGGAACATTTATCTCTCCATTGAGACATCTTAAACATGTCTGGCCTCACGCTATGCAAGAAGTACTATGATGTCTTCCGGAGGGAGTTGAAGGACCACAAGAAGAAGACACCAGATGAGCTCGCTCAGCTCTCTGGTGCTGAGCTGACAGAGGAGCTGACACCTGTGAAGCTCTATCTAGGATTTGGCAAGGCACAGATCTGCTTCCTCGAATACCTTATCATGGGCGGGAGTATCGTCGAGCAGCTCCTGCAAGCTAAAGGTTTCTACAAGGATCGGGAGTATCTGTCAGATGTGTTCCAGCAGTTGCAGACCGCCATGGCCTCACCGGACTCAGAGCTGAACAAGGCTCTGCGATGCTGCAAACTGGAAAAAGGATGCGCTGCCGAACCCTCCAGCCCTTGGATGTGTATGTTGGCAGCGGGTATAGGGGCTGTAGGGCATGCCAAGCTGGTTCAGTGTCTCACCGTGGTCCCTACTGCTACTGTAGAGAGTCAGGATAGTCTTATAGCTGATTTGATAGCGGCGGAGTAGGATGATCCCAAGCGCCATGATAGCTAGGCCTGACCCGCATGTAGAGCTACCACGGGAAGCGGTGTCGTGTCGACTGACTGCAGTGTCGGGCCGCCTGGAGCTAGCGTGTCGACTGGCTGCAGTGTCGGGCCGCCTGGAGCTATCGTGTTGACTGGCTGCAGTGTCAGGGTCGGAACGACTGGACGGCTTATAATACACGTAGGTGCGTTGATGGCAGTGTTGAAGCCGAAGTGGACACCGGGGGAACTCCCCATGACTATCATGTTGTTATAGCCCCTGACTTGGAGGTGCTCGATGTTCATGATCATGTTGCTCGGAATCAACCGTAGGTGTGGCGAAATAGCAAAGTCAAGTTTGCGACGGGCCTTCTGCAACCCCTGCTGGAGCTTAGCAATAAGACTACTGCGGTCTGCCACGATGATCATATCCTCAACGAGACTGATGAACATGCCCCGGACCTCTGCTCCACTGACACCATCTATGGAATGCCGCAGCTGGGTCTGTGCCATAAGGAGGCAGTAGCACAGTGCTTCCAGGGACTGGTTGATCTGAACGATCCCTGCTGGTGTGAGGCCTGAGGTGGTGTGTGGGACAAAGTACTCTGGATTGAACGAGAATGTCGCTGTCTTCCGATGGCATACTCGTTGAGGTTTTCGATAGGGGAATCATGAGTTGTCACGTCTCCGGTCACCGTACATAACCGCTAGACCGCAGTTGGCACCACCATGCCACCGATAGTCTGGCTGAGTGCTGAACTCTCTCTCTCTCTGTAGTCTGCCGGCTGCTGAGACGTTATGACTGTTGAGCTGTGGGTCGAAGGCATTTGTATCAGGGAGGCTTGCACCCAGCTCATGGAGGATTCGTCGCACCATGAAGTACACGTGGAATCTGAGACAGCTGGCAATGAGCACAGCTTCAGGAGTACCAGAATAGGAGTGAAGCAGGGTGGAACTTACTCCACATCCTGCCATGGCACACCACACGGCAAAGTTCAGCTGCTGATTCCAGTATGAGAGGCTTGGAGCAACCATCCAAGTATGAGCTTACTTCGCATCCTTAATGGTGATGGGGTGGTTGGTCAGCGGTCGTGGGTTGACGGAGAAGCTGGTTCGGGACAATCCATCCACTGTGATGGAGAATGGTGTCGGCTCTGGTTTATCATCAGGTAGACCTCTCAGGCCAGTCAATGGTGTACCCATGAGGGGCGGTTGGCTCCGGATGACTGTTCTGAGATTCAGTGGAAAGGTCATCTATACTGGTGTTCTTAAAGCTACCATACAGGCAGCACACTATTTGTGGTCGTATCGACTCCAGAGACCAGCGAGGTGACTTCGCCATAACATCTCGTTTTTTAACTCCTCCATAACAACCCACCCGCTGGAGCCTTTGAGGTATTGCTGTCGCACTTTAGGTTTCGCCGTACGGTACAGGGCTTGGACCTTCAATATATGGTGGTACACTTCATCGGTTACCTGGCCATCCTCGAGAGCTTTGCTGACAGACTCGTCGATAGTCCGTTGCATACTCTGTGCCAGTGCCACATACTTAGTATGCTTCTCCAGCCTCCTTGTGATCTGCTGCTGCCCCACCCCCAAGCCCGTGGCCAAGACATTGGCGGCTAGTGTCACGCCACCCAGCGGGATCGCGACGATGGCCCCAACCACTGTAGCGAGAGCGGCCACAGCTGCCACCCGAGCACTGGCTCCAATCATACCCGCAGCAGTGGTTGTATGCGCGAGAGCGTTGTAGGCTGTCTTATATCGCCTGCGCGTTCTGCTGTGCTTTTCTGCCTCATGGCCGAGATTCTGTCTGATGGTATCTATCTGCTGGAGTCGCCAGCCTTGGATGGTACCGCCCTCGTCAGCCGTCAGGGAGGGGTATATTTCTGGTTGCTTCCGCCACTCTGATTTTGCCATAGTATACCTGGAGATTAAACCTGCATCACCTGCAAAATCTGCTCATGAGTCCTAGAAGGGTACATTTTGGAGAGCCTGGCGAACCGTGCCAGCTTGCTGGTTTCGAGACAGACGTCTCTTAGACAGAGGTCATCCTGCACTATGTCGGGTGCCAGTATCTTTCTGAGACGTGACATCTGGAACTTCACCTTATGACCAAGATAGTAAGTCCGCCGCTGGATGGCTTTCTTGGTCTTACACTTCTGCACCTTCTCCTCTACCCACTGTATAACATCTGGTTCATCCTCGTCTGTGAAAACACCTGGCTTATCGTCATATGTGAAAACATCTGGTTCATCATCCCGCTTACTCTCTGGCTCATCCTTGTCCACGGTCTCTGCTGCATCATCCGCGGTCTCCGCTACATCTGGCTCATCGTCGTATGTCAAGACATCGTCCCGCTTACTTTCCTCCAGGAGGGCCTGCCAGTATCGGGAACCTTCACTGTTCCTTCGCCTCCTTGCAAGGCTCACGTTCTGTTATACCAGCTCTCCCACTGCAGTCATGCTCCTTCTTGTTGCAGTGCGAGCATCTGTTCGTTCAAGGCCTTTATCTGTGAAGTGGTCATGAAGGGGCAATCCTGTAGCAGGCTCTTCATCATCTCGGCAAGGGTCAGATATTCCTGGTGTGATATCATGTCAGGTCAATGAGTAATAAGAGTGTAAACTCTAAATGGGTGTCCGATATCCCATCCGTGCTGGCATATATGTTAATGGAGGGGCTGTCAAACAGGTGATTTACAGATGTGAACAGGCTAGGACTGATAGCTTTCCATAGGCTGCTGATGGCACCTGGGAGATACTCTATCACGTCCCTGTCGACTTCTACCAGTGAGCTGCTATATGCACTGCCCGGAGGTTGATGTAGCAAATCGGCGTGTATGTATGTTGTGCCCGGCTGGGGCACCTCGAAGAAGACCCATTCTACATGGTAATATACCACCCGCCTCCCCTCTAGAGAGGGTGAGATTACATTCTCACCACCGGAGAGCAGCAGTCGGACAATCGGCATGGTTATACCTCCTGTTTAAAGCCCTCCTATAGCGTGCCATGGAACCCATATTTGCTCACTTGACTGGTCTTGCTGACCTGGCAGATGTGTGTGCAGCTGATGCTGCCAAGGTGAAGAGAGCGATGGCAAGTCATTCGCCCTACAGTACGAAGCAAACTCAAAGGCATTCTCCCTCCACCCCATTGGTGGTGATGGGGTGGAGCTGCTCACAGACCTCAAGGGTGTGTTGAAGGAGCGCCTGGGTCGCAACATAGATGGTCACAAGATCGTGTTTCGGTACGATTTCCAGAAGAGGAAGTACATCCTCGATCCGTTGATTGAGCTCTCGGATACAGAGGTGGCAGACATCTACACCCTAAATAACGACCTCAGCTTTCATCTGGTCAAACCCTATTCGAGCGGTGCACCGCCGATGGCCCATGATGGCCTGCTATTGACCCTGGGGTGACTGGCAAACATGGTTGCCCCTATATAGGCCTCCTGCAGCCATTGACATAGAGGTTACTCCCCTCTCCACTGTTGTGTAAAAGGATGGGACAGTTCGAAAGCTCTACAATCGGGGATCATCCTTCCTCACCTACATAGCTGAAGGTGTCTCCCTGACAAGGGTGTGTCACCGGAGCGGGGTTACAGGTGGAAAGCTCCTGCTATGTCATCCATTCGATGGACCAGAAGAAGCTGTTAACCTCCAGGATGGCACCCTATGGGTAGATGGTGTGTCACATGTCTCCAAAGTCAAGGGTGCTGTTAAACTGCTTCAGCGAGTTGGACTCACTAGCCCGCAAACGACTCATATAGTCCTAGAGCTACGTTTCTTAGCCGGCGGCAGAGTGAAGCAGCTAGCCCCTGCCCCTGAGGGGATGATGATCACTATCGATCCGGATGGAACAGGGCTCGATCTGGCACAGATATTTCTCGAGGGGTTCACTCTGTTCAGTTTAACTCTTCATATATAGCCATGATTCTCATCATACTACTCGTGCTGGCGTTTGCAGCAGTGGCACAGGGCGCCGAGACTGCCATGATATTTGATGCCATGCGGGCCCACTTCCGGCATGACCCCCAGTACAATCCTTGGGTCGACCCCTTACGTAGAAACATTTACAACCACTTTCACCCACGTGAAGAGATCAAGTCTGTCTGCCACTTCTATGGGGTGGAGAGGGTAGGCCGGGGTTGTCTGCTGGAGACCCCTGCTCAGCACGAGATTCTCTGCATAACATGTGAATATGCCAGAGTCTGCCACCTCACATGCTAATCACTTTAGCCTCCTCCCAGGTGAGCGTTGTCAAGGTAGATGGAAGCCCCTATGGGTGGTCCCATCATGCCGATGCGACTCTGGCAGAGACTACGTGTTTGTCTGAGCCTACACAGAATAGAGAGAGAGAGAGAGAGAGAGAGAGAGAGGCCGGCCCTGTGGTTGCAGGCGATCAGTGGTGTATATCACTGTGGAGGCTTGTCTCTAAATGGGCGTTCAGACCCTGGTAGTAGTAGTGTTGGAATGATACTACCTCCTGGCAGCCGTTCCGCGATACGTGGTGGCCCCCGCAACCTATGCCCCAGGGATTGAGAGGGCGGTGGTATCATTTGCTTAGTAGTAGTGTCGGAATTAAAATGATAAACCTCCCTCAACTGGCCGCCGTTCGGCGATCCGTGGCCCTCTCAATCCCTGGGGTATACCAACCACCTGTCTCAACAACCCTGGGCCTCCATCTAGAGGCATACACCAACCACATGTCTCACCAACCTATGCCCCAGGGATTGAGAGGTCGGTGGGGGTCATGGATCGCCGAACGGCGGCCAGTTGAGGTAGGTGGTATCATTTTAATTTCGACACTACTACTAATGTGGTAAGTCGTTGATAATTATTGTTCAAATTTGGACGGTATTACGATTTCTTCATTTTTTCTCCTGTGGTCAAATTCGACATCAATAAGATAATTGTGGGAAATCGGGAATCTACAAATGTCTAGGATAATGTCTTTTGGGATGGATAATAGAGTTTGGTTATTTGTTTGTGTCGTAGTGAATGTGATGTCTTTTAGACATCGTTTACCATTACTCACCTCACGGAAAGACCGTCGTTTGATTTCGTATATCATATAAAAACATCGCGTACTACAGCAGCTCATTACAAGGCATGCGCTAAGCGTTGCCAATGATTACTATGCTCCTCGTCCTCGCATTCATTAATAACGAGGGCTAGCGCTTGGACTGCCTCTGTTAGTAGCTGGGCAATAATGCGACATTCCCGAATAACGAATTCCACAATTGCCTCAACACATCCGTTATATAGTAGTTGGCTGTTTAAATTAGTGGTTTTTGACTTGCAAATGAGGTTATTTGTTACAACGTGGTGTATATATTATCAGGTTAGAAACTCATTTCTCCCAGAAAGCTGTAATTTTCAGATAGCAACTTCGACATGCGTTATCCATTGATTTCGTCCTGTTGTTCCTAATTCGCCATCCATGCATCATGTACGATGTACATATGTAGGTAGTTTACCTATATGCAGATTACCTATATATTTATTCTATAAATTACGAATCAAGGATATAGTGCAGCATTGTTTTGCACAACATGCGCAACAGTTTTAAGTGAGAGGTCCTTTCTCGTCATCCTCATGTTTAAAGTCATTAAGCAATGGACCTTTCCAGTTTTAACTATGTCCCACAGTTTTAGCTATGCCCCGGAGTTTTAGCTATGCCCCGCCCATCTTTACCTAAGCCCCACCGCTTTGCCCGTGTTGGGATCGATCCATCCCTGAAGTCCCTGATTATCAATTTCCAGAAAACTATACAGGTAAGCTGTTGAATATTTTGAAACTAATTTGAATTGGTGCCCCAGTCAAATTAGTATCAAAATATTCAACAGCATGTTTATCTTCTACTTCTTTTCGATCGCTGGTATCACACTTGGAGAGCCGTTCTCAAGATGCAATCTGTGGTTTTCTGTAGTTCTTCCACAGGCCCATACAGCTTTTTAAGAAAAGAGGTTGACAAAGGCCAGATCTCTTCTCTCGGCAGCTGATACGTACTGCAACATTGAAGTATGTGCTCTGTGGTCTGTTCTGCTTCTCCACATGGACAAGCGGGCGATGTCGTAAGGTGGAACCGCCTGTACGTGTGTTGGTTTAGTCTGTTGTGTGTTTATTAAAGGTACATATTCACAGCAGAATGCTTGAAAATAAAATTGTTAAAAGTGTCTACTTTTAGAGGCTTAAATTGTGTATCGCAATGTAATGAAAGGAAATAAATCTTAACATAGGATGATTTCATAACGTATTTATAAATTAATATAACATTTTAAGTTGTGAAATTGAATTATAGACACAACTACCTAATTCAAATTTACAACAAAAAATGTTATTAATTCATACGGAAAGAAATCATCATATATTAAGATTTATTTCGTTTTTTCATTAAAATTGAAGTATACAATTTAAACCCCTAAAGTAGACAATTTTAACAAATTTCTTTTCAAGCGTTTTGGTGTGAATATGTACCTTTAAATACTAGACATACAATTCGTACACCAATGCTTAGACCGTCATCAATTAAGCGTTCGTGACGAACGTAACTACGTCATTCATGATGTCATTGATTATGACGTCAGCACACACGTCACGTAGTTGATTATTACGTCATATGATCGACGGACAAACTGGAAAGGTCCATTATTAATAAGTTAATATTACAAAGCAAATTTGACTAGAAGCAACTGAATAGAGTTATTCTAAAATGATGGAGGACTCCAGTCTTAGCTATTAGCATTTAGCTAAGCTCTACCTACGCTTCGCCCGTGCTGGCATCGATCGATCCCTGAACTCGACGGCAATTAATTTCCAGAAAAATGCGCAGATAAGCCGTTGAATATTTTGAAACTAAGTTGACCGGGTGCTGTTGCTGCCTATGCATGTTTATTACATATTAAAGACATACAATTCGTACAACACCGCTTAGTCAGTCGTCAATTAAGCGTTCGTGACGAACTTGTCCACATCATGCATGACGTCATTGATTATGACGGCGTCTTACACATCACGTAGTTGATTAAGACGTCATATGATTGATGGATAGACTGGAAAGGTCCATGGAATAGTAATTTAGTGTACGGTAAAAGTGAGCCAGCATTATCCCTTGAATGTGAGATTGAATGGACGCATGCGTTGTTATGGACCTGAAAATAACATAGATCTTGCATCTTTGTTTTCTCGGATGAGCGGGTTTTCATTCATTCTGGCAACGAAGTGTTCTCAGAGTGATAAAGCTTACGTTGCAATTTTCGCTGACAAAAGGTCCACACGCGCAAGTTTGTTACTAATGTTGTATTTACTCTGGTTGGTCTGCAAATGCGTTTACAGAATTTATGTTAAAACAAGTCGTCTTAAAATAAGGGCACAAATGTCGATCCGTGTTTACAATGAATTTAATGTTAGTTAGTTAATGAGGTGTGTGAACCGTACTAATTAATGCTCCCATAATGCCGTGTTAGATACACACTGAGTAATCTTAGTAAATCGACATTAGGGTGTCTCTTGCGATTAAGATTACATAATAAATATAATTCGTAATAGCACTACTTGTTGGAGCTTGTCATTATACCATCATGCTATGTTGATGAGTTGCAATCTAATGGAGTGATCAATTTCTAGCGATTCCACGCCCATTTATAGCTATGCCCAGCCCATCTCTAGTTATGCCACGCCCATTTATAGCCATGCCTAGCCCATCTTTAGCTATTCTGTGCCCATTTCTAGCTAAGCTCCGTCCACTTTGTCCGCGTGTTAGAATTGATTTTTATACGTTGAAGCCAAAATTCCAATTTCAAGGGAATTATGCAGGTAACTTGTTGGCTATAGCACCAACAGCTTCCAGTCAAATTGGTTTCAAAATATGCTACACAATGTGCATTAAATTGTAAATTCACCAAAGATATCCAATTCGTACACTGTCTTGACAGATTTTCCGAGTGCTGTGACAGAGCTATGACATTTTGATTGTGACATCAGCCAATTAGTGACGCAATTAATTATGACATCAGATAATTGAGCGAGAGATCGGATCTCGTCATTCGATTAGAGGTTGTTGCTAACTGATGCAGTCCAGTAACATTGGCTTCCACTTATCCAGCAGCTTACATTCATGTTTGTTCTGAAATTGGCACATATCAAGAAATGGTATAGTTAATATCGTATTATCGTAATATTACATAAAAATATACTTGTTATATCAGCACTTATCACACGCACTCGCTTAAGGGGACATAATCACGGCGATCGCGGTTCACCATTAACAAGCTGTTATAAAAACAAATAATTGTGATACGGATAAGGGAAGGTGTCAGGACGCGAATGATATGGAATCAAAATACAGATAGATAGATTGATAATTTATTTTCACAATCGGCCATCGGCCCTCGGGTGTACACATTATATAATTCAGTGGCGGGCAAAGTGTCAGACAGTACTAAAGCTAAATGTATAATTATATATTAACATACCTGCAATCTTACCCTCATCCATGCATATCGTCATTTATTCAACACTATTCCCCGTATCATCATCATTTACCGCCCCGCCACCCTCATTCATTCCTCCCTTTACCTATTAACCATCCCACCGGATCATCTCTCGTCGTTTCTTAATACGAAAAGAAACGAAAGTGAAACGAGGAGTATGACCTGGTCGTTAAAATGAAGTTTTACATCCCCTCTCGTCACCCATAGCCATTCCACATCATCTCTCCTCGTTTCCTAACACGAAAAGAAACGAAAGTTAACGAGGCGTGAGACCAGGTCGCTGAAAAGTCATCGTTATCAAACCGCGCATCTCTATATAATTAAACAAACTAACTATTTTATTTCTATAGCAAGTTCTATCCTAAATTGTGATGAATCAATATCTCTTTAAGATAGATAGATATTTATTTGCCACAATAGGCCATAGGCCCTTGAGTGTAACAACTCAAATATATATATTCATGGAAAAACCATACAATAATTAATACAGAAGTTTAGTAATAATTTATGATTTAAAGTACATTGATAATTTACCTTTAACAAGCCACCAGCCCACATATGAATAGTAATCTCCCCTAAATACTCCCAACCCCTCCCCTGATCAGCCGGCGACATTGCTCAAATCAATGTTGAATATTTTAAAGCTTAATGACTGTTGAATATGTTGAGTCTGAATTGAAACTAATTTGACTGTGGAAATTGATCGATTTACTTTCCCCTAGTGATATTTTCAAATGGACGAATTGTATGTCATTGATAAATTTGCAGTTTAATGACTGTTGAATATTTTGAAACTAATTTGACTTGTAATAATTTTCAACCTACTTTGTCCTTGTGGCATTTTCAAGTGTACGACTGGATATCATTAATAACTTCGTAATTTAAACCAGTTAAATATTTTGATACTAATTTGATTGGAAAATCCATAATTTACTTTCTTCTTATGCTATTCTCGTGTACGAATTGTATGTCATTGCTAAATCCGAAATTTAATGAATGTTGAATATATTGAAAATAATTTGACTGGAGAAAAAGCTCAATTTGTATTCTTCTTGCGTATAATGAAGGCTTAATATGTATATGCTGCTAATTTCTTTACGATAGTCGGATTTTCATTTTGAAATAACTCGATCAGTTTGTAAACGCTTGGTCTTTTGTAGTAATAATGAAATACAATGATAACAGGAGGAACTGATCCGAGTGTGCTCGGACTCTAAACTCTCATGTGACCAATATTTGAACAGACCGACAGATAAGACCCGTTAGTCTGTCGAAATACCTGTCACCGAGGAGAGATGTAACATATTTTATTATTCCCAATATCAGATAGCGCCGTGAAAAGTACGGATATTGGCAGGTACCATTTCTCATGTAGTAGATGCAGAGATATAGACCAGATACCAAATATGACGTAATTTATTGTAAATTGTAGAATATGATAACCTTGTTAGTGACTATTTTAAACAACCTCTAATATTAATCAGAAAGGTATTATTGTTTTGTAGTGATATTGAAAATTATTTTTATTTATGCTATCTCAAGATCCACATCTCAAACAATAGTCCAAGATAAATGTAATGCCACGCGCTAACATTATCCTAAAGTGAGAGAATTGTAACTCACCTTTCCAGAGTATCCATCTGTCAATCTGGCGTCATATGACGTCATAATCAGCTAAGCGACGTCATAATCAATACGTCATAAATGATTATATTTGTCCCGTCTTTAACTCTTAATAATCCGACACAATGTAGGAATTGTATGTTTCTACGATTTAATAAACATGCTGTTGAATATTTGGAAACTGATTTGACTGGACGCAGTTGCTGCCATAGGCAACCGTTGAATAGCGCCCAGTCAAATTAGTTTCCAAATATTCAATAGCTTACTTGTATAGTTTTCTGGAAATTGAAAATCAGAGAGATCAGAGATCGAGCGAGGTGTGGGTGGAGCTTACTAGAAATAGGCGGCGCATGGCTAAAATGGAACGGTCCATTTTAGCTATTATAGTAACTCAAACTCTATTGGAGATGATCTGTTTGAACGCTGGCATGTCCGAGGCGGAGCTGTATGTATTTGTTTAACGGCGTTGGCAGTTCATATCAAGCCAGTGTCGGATATAAATGTATAGTGTCTTATAGTATTAGAATCTCTAATGCCATTGAAGACAATGTTCTTAGTATTATATCATTTAATACAGTCGATGTATGCGATTTTGTGATTTTGTTTGATTGTCTGTGGACTAGTTAGTCGTATCCAATGGAGGAATCCTGTGTTAGCTACGCCGCGCCCATCTTTATATAAGCTCCATCCACACTTCGCCCGTATTAGGATCGATCGATCCCTGAACTCTTTGACTATCAATTTCCAGAGGAGTTTACAGGCAAGCTGTTCAATATTTTGAAAATAATTTGCATATGGCAGCAGCAGCACTCCGCCCAGTCAAATTAGTTTCAAAATACTCGACAGCATCTTTATTAAATATTAAAGACATACAATTCGTACAGCAACGCTTAGTCCTTAAGCAATTAAGCGTCTGAGACGAACTTATCTACGTAAATTCATGACGTAATTGATGATGGCATAATCCTACACGTCACGTAGTTAATTATGACGTTATGTGATTGATGGATAAAGTGGCAAGATCCTTTAAGCTTTCGTGACGAACTTAGCCAATCATTCATGACGTAATTGATTATGACGTCATCATACACGTCACGTAGTTGATTATGACGTCATATGATAGGCTGAGAAACTGGAATCCTCCATTCTCGCATGCCAGTAAATGACGTTTTTGCTTCGAATACGTAATTATGTTACCATTCAGATGCACAAAGTTAGATAATCATCGTATCAAAGAAGTTATAGGCTGAAATGTTATGGTTTATACACATACACAGAAACACATACATGAACTCACGCACGCATACTGTCATTTGTAAATGGTGTCTTGATTGGCATATTATCACGTAGCCTACATGTGCGTCGATTTCCTGAGAAGCCTAACAAATGAACGTACTAACCTCAGTTGGAATTCACCTTTTCAGAGTATCCATCGATGAGTTGACGTCATATGACGTCATAATCAGCTAAGCAGCGTGTAGGATAACGTCATAATCATTACATCATAAATGATTCTATTAGGCCAGTCTTAATAGTCCGAGACACGTTGTAAGAATTGTGTGTCTCTACTATTTAATAAGCATGCTGTTGAATATTTTTGAAACTAATTTGACTGAACGGTGTTACTGCGATAGGCAGCAACAGCACCCAGTCAAATTAGTTACAAAATATTCAACAGCTTACCTGTATAGTTCCCTGGAAATTGATAGTCAGTGAGTTCAAAGATCGATCAACCCAACGCGAGCGAGGTGTGGGTGGAGCTTAGCTAGAGATGGGCGGGGCATGGCTAAAAATGGAAAGGTCCATTGTGCGTCTGTATTCCTGGCCGTATTAATAGGTGGACGGCGAAGATATCTTCCCCCACAATATTTTTCCCATTGATCAAACAATGTTTTATCGACTGTCAAATGATTGAATATATATTTTGGGTAAAACATTCCGCCAACTCGCCAACTTAAGTAGATGCGTCATAAAACAAAAGGCGTTATTTTAATGGACCTTTCAACTTTATCCATCTATCATATGACGTCATAATTAACTACGTGACGTTAGAATCAATGACGTCATTATGACGTCATGAATGACGTAGATAAGTACGTGCGCATAATTGAAGACAGACTATGCGTTATTGTACGAAATGTATGTATTTAATATTTAATAAATATTCTTTTTGAATATTTTGAAACTAATTTGACTGAGCGCTGTTGCTGCCATAGGCAGCCACAGCGCCCAGTCAAATTTGTTTCAAAATATATAACAGCATATTTGTATAGTTTCCTGGAAATTGATAGTCCTGGAGTCCAGGGATCGAACGATCCCAACCCGAGTGAGGTGTGGGTGGAGCTTAGCTAAAGGTGGGCGGGGCGTAGCAAAAACTGGAAAGGTCATTTAATCTAAGCTGTGTGGGGCTTTATTCCTATAGTGCTTATAAGGCAATCAGGATACCATACTAAATCTCAGCTCCCTCTCTAGACCAACCGAATCCGTTTTTCCATACGTCAATAAGAGACTCATTCCTTTTGCTCTGCTATGGTAATAACTAGTTAAGAATAAACAGATGTATCCACTAAGAAATTAGTACGAAACTTCTTTTATCATTGATTGATGAGGGCAACCGTCGGATTAACGAATCCGAATTACCTTCGTAGGGTAACATAGCCAAGAATTAAATTCGTTCGGAGTTTATTGTCTTGTTTGCTGCGTAGTGCGTATGGTATTGAGACTGCAATAACACTGGTCACTTGTAGGATGCAGATGGCATTAATTCCATCCCGAGATTTAACCCCATCTGCATAATCACCCTAGTATTGATGTAATTAAGCCCCACCCACCCCCACCCACCCACCGCCACCCTACCCACCCCCACCCCGCCTTCAATCAAGCCAGTTCATGTCGGAAACACGCACTTAGTTCCTTTAACTATCAAATTTGTTCAATACAATTTTGATTCTCATAGAAAATATCCATTTGCAGACCAAGAGCGGATTATTTCTGACCATGTATCGCTGAAATGATTTGATCGTTTATCAAGCCCATTATTATAGTGATAAATCTTAATAAATAGTTTTCTCTTAGTCTGCACGTGGACATTACTCAAGAACTCTGTAGCTGCTTTTTGCCAGCTGGATGCCTAAAGCGTTAGGTTTACTATAGGGGGCAACACAACATGATAAACCGAAATTATGATCCACGAGCTAGCTTTTATAGGTTTTTGCAAACCCTCAACTCAGGTAATAACTTTCTGATTTCAGCGAAATATTGTTTCCGATTTCCATCCTTCATAAAATAGTCAAAATAGCCGCAAAGACCTCTTCATTAATTGTCAGGCTTCGGCAGTGTGTTTGTATTGAGAGAATTGGAATCGGCATCAAATGTCAAAGATTGTATTGTTGGCGCAGATGACAATTCCCATAGGCGACCGTTGTATTACAGACAAACCAGAATCAGTCATGTGGCAGGAAATGACCAAGGCGGTATATGGCTCGTTAATGGATGAAGCGAACATTGCTCTCAAAGACATTGATGCGGTATTCTAGGTTAACCTCGCTCAATAAAAACAGCTGTATATCGCGGTGGTGTCGAAGAGCATGCACGAGAGATCACCACTTAGTCCATATGAGATCGATGGCTATATTTCTTAGCAAAATTTCGATTTTTGACTTGTATTGGCTTGGTCAGTTTCAAAATAGTGACCATGTTATTTGTATGGTTTTATTGTAATAGAAATGTAATAGAGACACTGGGGTGTTGGGTTGGAAGCGCATACAACGGAGCCATCGGAACAAATATGTGACTTGTCACCTGACGTCACAATCAAAATGGAGAATGTTTCAAAGTTCCAAATATATTCTAACACGCTTCCAAAGTTGGCAGAGCTTATCTAATAATGGGCGTGGCTTAGGTAGAAATGGATCCGTGTATTCAACATGTAAAGAATTTCGAATGAATATCTAGCATATATGCCTATATCATTATTACACATATGTACGGTATATGTTAGCCATGGAAATGGTTCTATGTCTACCACGTCACCGCCCAATAAAAAGCCTTTTTAAGGATATTATCAACGAAGTTCTTGCATCTGTTAATAAAACAATGAGTTGTTCAACATCTGGGAGACTGGCATCAACCTGGTGATCGTTGTCCATCATAAATAGTACATTGTGTGTGGTCGTTTATATAGTGGCCGTGGTCGGTTATACTGCAACCGTTGTCGTTTGTATTGTGGTCATGGTCGTTTATGCGGTCATGTGCATCTTACTAGACCGTCCAGATCCTTCTTTCATAATAATTTCAAGAGAAATGGGACAATTTTGCCGACTTTGTCACTAATCTTGTCGATGGCACGTGCGAACGCGTTATGATTGCAGCAGAGAAATCTTTGCCAAAATTGTTAAATATTTGACAGATCGACCGATTGCAAGACAGCCAGCCAAGCCAATAGAGTGATACACAAACAGACTGAAAAAAACTAAGTGTGAGCCGCATCTAAAGATATAGCAGTGCGGGCGCATTCGGCAGACTAGAAATATTCTGAAATGTCACTCACATCAATGTTAATTTAATTCACGTTCATAGATGCCAATAAATGGTTTGATTACAATTGTTTCCTGTGGGCATAGTTGAATTAGTCACGACCACAGTGACGTCAGCTTAGGTATGTTGAGAATAGATGAATCCAGTGTAGCAGTCAATCATCTGACGTCATATTCAACTACGTCACTTGTAGGCTGACGTCATAATCAATTGCGTCATGAATGACCCAATTAAGTCCATGATAAACGCTTAAGCGTCGGTCAAGTTGTACGAATTATATGTTTTTACTATTTAATAACAATTATGTTGAATATTTTGAAACTAATTGGACTGGGCACTCTGGCTGCCATAGAACTTGATTCATTCATTGATGGAGCTAAAATGCAGAAGCACAATGACAGGTTTTTGTGCATTTTCTATATGGCATTTCTCCTCTGGTATTCGGTCTATGCACGTAATATTTATTTGTCTGAAAAGAGGAAAGGAAATGCGTTTATCATCAAATATATAGTGTAAATAGCATTGGTAAGCTATACAGTTTAATACAATTCAGCATGCATTCTCAGAAGGCGCGTTTTATTTCCCAAGCATAGGGGTGGGGTGGGGGTGGGTGGGGGGGTGCAATGACTTTCTGTGGCGCTTGCGAGTTTGTAATGAACTGATCATTTTGGGATGCAAATATTTGTGTATCCTGGAATGTAATGACGGCTATTTAATGAGCCTTCCACTAAAGCCATATCAAACAGAATATCTCTGGCAGTCCCAATAACAAATCCCATTCGTTAATCTTCTTTTGGTTTTCGTTATGGCGCGATAAACATAAGCTATGATCATTTCCAAGTAATAAAATCGGGGAAAATCGATGGCATGCTATGTTCTTCACGAAGCTAAGAAATATTATCCAGAATGGCAACTCAAAGTCGACACCAGACTTGGAACATGGAATGTACGTGCCATAGATGAAACATATACCACGGCCCACGCCACGGGTGAGATGAGAAGATAAAATCTCCATGGATTTGGGATACGTGCGAGTAAGTGGAACGGGAATAGCCTGATTATAGGCCTACTCGCGACTGCAGACAAATTATATATAGGCCCACTATTGTCACACCACGGGGATTTCCTGATGTGCGCAGTAAAGCTCAGAAATAATTTAACATGTTTTCAAAACAGAAACATGTTAGTAAAACTGTTGAATATTTGAACATAATTCGATTGGAAGACATTGCTGCCTAATGCAGCAATGTCTTCCAATCCAATTATGTTCAAAATATTCAACAGTACGTTTTATTTTGTTTTGGAGACGTTTTCAGTTATTTCTGACTTGTTCTGTATGTCATCAGGACACCAACACACGTGACTAGGAAAAGTGTCATGGAGAGAGTAGCCGCGCGCTAAAGTTCAAAGTTCACCTGGAAGCCGATAGAATCAAGGGGTTACCTTCCGTTGCGATAAAATGCGAGCATTGTTTAATTTGAAGAGGCTAATTACTAAGATTGGCTCAATGAGTGTATGGATGCTCTTCATTTAAAACGTGTATGTCATCGGATTCTACTACTCAACGCGAATCCGGTGATAGCGGACATATGCTTTTGGAACCTTGGAAATCGGTCAAATATTACGGTCAATGCACAGATTTATACTTAGCAGTCAAACACCCATCAGTCAATACCATCATCCATTCTTACCAAGAGCAAAGTCACTCCGGAAAAGCCTTACCGACTCAACCATTTCAACGCCATATATAGAAACCTTCCAAAACCTGCATCTGGGAGGCGACCGTCTAAAAACGTCGACCATACAATGTAAATATGTACTTAGTCTGTTGTTTAATCTACTGGAGCGGCAGCCACTTGTACAGACGCGCTTAGACACGATGTGCAACAAGAATTCTGTCAGGTAACCATACAGATCCAAACGCAGATGCAGCATCATAGTTTGCCAGTTTGAAACGCGAGGATGGGCGCATATATTTGGGACCATCTAGCCGTAAGCGGACAATAGATGCATCCACCCTTTGTTATGCCCCGCCCATTGAACGGGTGTTGTTGTTGCCTATGGCAGCAACATCGCCCCGTAAAATTCGTTTCATAATAGTCCACAGTATGTGTATTAAATAATAGTAGGCCCTTACGACATACAATTCGTACAACTTGACGGACTATTCCAGGTTCATGACGGAGTATCTCTGTCAATGACGATTGTGACGTCAACCTATTTGTGACATTTTTTACTTGAGTGGCAGATTGGATTCAACTATTAAGCCAATAATAGGTATGAATGAGAAGATCTTGTTGTCAACTAGACAGGCCGGTGGGTAAGTGTTCTAGTGCGTGGGTGAGAGAATGGGTAAATAAGCAAATATGCCATAACAACACAAGCTCTATTGTATATGGTCCATAGGAATATCGATGTGTAACCAACAGTAGACAACTAAATTAATGTCATGGGTAATCCTGTATTGGTGCTTTGGTATTGTAATAGCTGAATACTAATATAGAATATGAATAACTATATAGTATCTACCGTATTCAATGATTGGCTGGATGTTTCACCAATGATGGCCCTAGGTTCACCTCTCGTACGATCATAACGATTCCCCAATAGGACTGAAAGACATGAGAACATTAATGACTTCCCGAATATCTTAGATCAGATCACCCTTTCGGGATCTCGATGTATAGTTTGCTAGCTAAGCTATTGCTATTTATGTCCAATGTAAACAGCGGCATTGCATAAAATTCACATCGTTTTCTGCGAGCAAGAACTATAACTATTGTTTTGGAGGCACACCGCGATAATGAAAAGCAGTCGATAAATTTTTTTACCGTCCAACGTTAAC
This sequence comes from Chaetoderma sp. LZ-2023a, assembly GCA_034401795.1. Classification (NCBI taxonomy): domain Eukaryota; kingdom Metazoa; phylum Mollusca; class Caudofoveata; order Chaetodermatida; family Chaetodermatidae; genus Chaetoderma; species Chaetoderma sp. LZ-2023a. The sequence continues at coordinate 56,310,479 of CM067360.1, forward strand.
CCATCGTGTGTCGAACAGCTCTTCAAAGAGCTCAAAATACCATTTCCATCAATTCACCCTTCAATGGCCAAGACTTCTCAAGAAATTTAAATTTGTTCATTGTCCATTTGCAGGCAAAAGGAATACTAATTTTCAATTTGCCATAAGAATTTTTTTTTTAAATAGCTTTTTATTGGACTGCCAATGGATAATTCTCAAGACCATTGTACGTTTTCCAGGCTTAACCATCATTATATTAGTTAATCGGCAAGAAGATGAATGCTTTTCCTTAGGCTGTGTCCATTTGCAGGACAAAAGAAGATTATATTTTGAATAATTACCACTAGAGTCGTAGATTTTCAAAAAGTAGTCATCTCTTGACCAGCAAATTGGCATTCCTGAAGACCCCTGCAGATGCCGGTTTTATGTTGGCTTACCATTAAAGAGTTTTAAATTGACACAAATTTGCAGTTAACGGTAGCAACATCATTCTGTCGAAGACATGTATGTCACTGTGACATCTCGATATTTTTTCACCGTATACTTTGTAAATTACGGCTCTGGCATATTCTGTGTCCACCTGTGATGAGGGGATCATACCAGAAATAGAGCGATCCATTGCTAGCTATGCCCCGCCCATTTCTAGCAACGTCCGCCCACCTTTTACGCGAGTAGGGATCGATTTATATACTCCAAACGCTGAATTCCCAGATTCCAATTCCTATTGCAGCAACAGCTCCCAATCAAATTACTTTCAAAATATTCAACAGAATGTTTATTAATTAGTAAAGACATACAATTCGTACAACAAAGCTTAGTCCGTCATCAATTAAGCGTTCGTGATTAACTTATCTACGCCATTCATGACGCAATTGATTATGACGTCATCCTAAACGTCACGTAGTTATGACGTCATGTGATTGATGGATAAATTGGAAACGTCGATTGATTGTGACACCAAATATTTGAGTGACAGACGGGATTCCTCCGTACGCTGGTGATGTACGGAGCAATTTTGATCACATGACAGAACTTGCAAATTCACTTGAAACAACCAGTTTCGTATAAGCTGAGTGTTGATATGTTCATATGCCGTTAGATGAAACAATCTGATAAGCCTCGTATCACCTTGATGATGATACGAGGATTATCAGATTGTTTCATCAAACGGCAATATACTGTTACTTGTTGAGACAAGAAATAAAGAACTCATTTCAATCTGATATTAATATCATTAACCTCGTTTAACAAATATCATTCGCAACCAGTAATCCATCATTCAATGTGATGTTTATTAGATTCGTTGCTAAACGTGATAGTAAATGGAAACTCGGTCGAGATTATACTGAGCACTCCTAATATGTTGCGCTCCATGTTTAGCATATTGCGACAAAGAATGTCCAAATTGGTTGACCTGGAAATTCCTGCACACACTTATTTGTGGCGGCCTTTCTGTCATAGAATGAAATCTAGCATACCATCAGCCACGCCACAATATGTTTTCGTATTTCAGACGTGGAATGACTGCAGCCTGCTCTGGGATTTGGACCAATGGGGAAGGAATTTAAGTAGCATAACTGTGACGTCAGATAGGCTGTGGATACCAGATATTACGCTGTATGAAAAGTGAGTGTTGACTAGCCTGCTTATTATTTATGTAAATACGTAGCATTGTGACGTCAATAGAGGGAGAGGCATACATTTCTAGCTATGCCCCGCCCATACATTGAAGATATTGGGATACATTTATATACTTTGACTCCTGAATAGACAGAATCTCAATTTCAAGGTAACTATGTAGCGACCTAATACCCAATTTGCGCCATTGGTCAATGGGGCAGGACCGTTGGCGCAAGGCTCAATATCCAATTGAATATCGGCACATTTGTTGGTCAACAGCGCAGACCCAATATTTAATAGCATATTTGCGCGATGTGGATATTGGCTCTGCGCAGATATCCAATTAAAGGTGCACATTCACAGCAGATTGCTTAAAGATACAATCCCTAAAATTGTATGTTCTTAGAGGCTTACAATTAATTATCTACCTACATGTAATGAAACGAAATAAATCTTAGCATATGATGATTTCACTCCGTTTAAATTAGTACAAAATTTTTAGTTGCGAAGTTGAATTAGCGACTCGTGTTTCTAATTGAATTTCACAACTGAAAAAATTATATTAATTTATACGTAACTAAATCATCATATGTTAAGATTTATTTCGTTTCTAGATCTAGGCACACAATTTACGCTTCTAAAGGTGTCTAATTTTAACAATTTTATTTTCAAGCGGTCATTAAAAGGTCGTTTTGAAGAAAGTCAAACGTCTTATCCTCAGCCAAAATCTTTAGCTTCCTCCGGTCCATTCTTTATTGGAGTGTACCGAGTCCTGCTTTCTTTAGGTCACCTCGTAGCACGCTTAGCCGATTTATGCAATGACGCCCTTTCATGGCTTTAAATTCGCTGGCACCCAGTTGGTCGAATTCCAAGGATCTGTATGCTGGTGTGTCTTCTGGCATCCTTCGCACATAGCCAAACATGGACCATCTTTGCTGGCCGACTTTTACGGACAGTGGCGATGCATTACACATATTCTATAGTACATCGTTGGAAATTATGCTTTCTGGCCATCGGTGTCCAGTGATGCTGCGGAGCTGTTGGCGGTGGTAGGCATCAAGTTTATCTAGAGCTGCCTTTGGAGCAAATTCCTTCTGGTCTAAGACCATGTTAATCCGGAGTAACGCCACTGACTTCAGTATGGCATTATGTCGGATTAACTCTCTAGTGGTAACAGGGTCTTATGAAATATTCTGCTAAATATATTGACACTAATTTTACTGGAATTTGTTGCTGCATATGGTAGTAACAAGGTCCAGTCGATTAAGCTCCAAAATAGTAAACAGCTTTCCTTATCATGGTTGTTCTGATATTAAGACATTGGCATTTCAAGGGCTAAATGGATAATAAAGGGCAGTTGCGGATATACCTGCTCAAGTCTGCACTTACGCAATGTATCGCCTCTCAAATGAGGCGGCGCCTTAATCTAACATCTGAATATACGAGAGCAGCCCCAAGGTCATTAGTTCTTCACAGATTATTTCGTATTCTGTATTACAGTCGTAGTAGATGTGATCAAGTTCACTGAATGTCAGCTTTTAGTAAATGTCAGAGGTTCAAAGTGGATTAATGGTCAAGCAACGCGCCAGTAAGATACGAGCGTGTGCGTGTGCGTGCGTGCGTGCGTGCGTGCGTGCGTGCGTGCGTGCGTGCGTGCGTGCGTGCGTGCGTGCGAGCGTGCGTGCGTGCGTGCGAGCGAGCGTGCGTGCGTGCGTGCGTACATGCGTGCGTGAGTCCGTGAGTGCGTGCGTGCGTGTGTGCGTGCGTGCGTGCGTGGTATTCCGGTGTTGTACAATCTTGTCCATGTGAAATGCGTGCCCCATCCGTTTCCAAATCAGTGTTGCTCAAGCTGTTCCCGTCCTTAGATATCAATAGCTTGGAGCAAAGATGTCTTCAATGTAACACCAATTATAACGCAGGTGTTGAAAATTAGCGAAATATTGTGTGCCCCCAGGGGCAAATACACCACATAAATTAAGTTGCCCGACTGTATTTCCAGGTTGCCTCATTTACGTAAATTTAATTGTGTTGAAAATATGCATTGTTGTAAGTTTTACAGACTACAGAATCCTTGTGAATACCAACTCAAACATTTAACCCTTTAACACTCATATCATCCAAAAACGGCTTCTGCAGTGGTCTTGAGTAATGTCCATTTACAGACCAAGAGAAGACTGTTTTTTTAGAATTTACCACTGGAATGACTGGCTCGATAACCGAGCCAGTCATTTCAGTGGTAAGTTTTCAAAATAGACTTCTTGGTCTGTAAATGGACATTTTTCTATGAGAAAATTGAAATTTTCTTGAACAAATTTGAGTGTTCAAGGGTTAACAGACTAAATAAATAGCCACCATGAGTACTTATGCAGGCTCTAAAAATAACACATTTTCTAGGTTGCCCCGCAGGGCAATCAGTGTGTTAAAGGTTGGTTGCCCTACAGTAAAAAGTGGTTGCCCCGGACCGGAGGAACGTGTAATTTTCCTGGCCTGTAACGAACATGGGAGTGGAATAGCCTACATAGAAATTGACAAATAAATGTTTGGCGTAATCAGAATATATGTTCATGGTTACAGATTGCATGGTTACATGCTGATACAAACATTACGAGTAATGGTTAGGTCGAATCGCCTTTGGTAAATGTAAAACTCAGTAGCGTGTTCTAACTTACCCATTAGTCTATCCCACATGCTTTATTGTAGCTATTGAATAGGCACAATAAACTAGGTTGCGTAATTGAAGAATCCAGTCTCTCAGTCAATCGTATGACGTCATGCTCATCTACGTCACACGTAGTTAACTTCATAATCAATTTTGGCATGAATGCCGTGACACAGCCCGTCTTAAAGGCTTAATAGTCCGTCCAGTTGTACGAATTTTATGTCTTTCCTACTTAATAAACATTTTGTTGACTATTTCGAAACCAATTTGACTGGGAGCTGGCCATGGTCAGCTGCCAACAGCACCAAGTCAAATCAGTTTCAAAATATTCAACAGCTTACCTGTATAGTTTTCTGGAAATCGAGATTCCTTGAGTGCAGTTATCGATCGATCCCAACACAGACAAAGCGTTAGTACAGCTTATCTAGAGATGGTCGGCGCATAGCTAAAACTGGATCCCTCCCTTGATAATTTAGCACACGTTAATGTTTTATTTAGGCCTACAATTATTGAAAAAGCATTGTCATCATTGGCTCGCCTTAATGGACTTTTTATCTATGCCGCGCCCATCTCTAGCTAAGCTCCACCCACAACTCGCTCGAGTTGTGATCGTTCAATCTCTGAACTCCCTGACTATCAATTTCCAGAAGATTATAGAGGTAAGCTATTGAATATTTTGGAACTAATTTAACTGGGCGCTGTTGCTGCAACCGCGTCCAGTCAAATTAGTTTCAGAATGTTCAACAGAATGTTTATTAAATGGTAAAGACCTACAATTCGTACAACGTGTCAGACTATTAAGAGTTAAAGACGGGCCAAATAGAATCATTTATGACGTAATGATTATGACGTCATCCTACACGCCGCTTAGCTGATTATGACGTCATATGACGTCAGATGATAGATGGATACTCTGGAAAGGCGAATTGCAGGTTCCTTAACAATATCCATGCAGTCAGTAGAAATATTTCCTGGTTCACATGTTTGCTAGTACTTTATTACATTAAAACTGCAATGAGTCTGACTCAGTTTCATATAATGACTAAAAGGTTAAGTGATTGTTAACTAAAAAAGGAATGTTGGTGGTCTGCAAGAAATTATGACAACATAAATTTATACAGAATTATGACGGATTAAAAGCAAGATACGACACTTCCGGGTCTATTGCATACGTATGACATCATACTTAACAATCCTATTGTTGTAGCTGAATTGGTTATGTTTCAGTCTGGATAAGCCTATTCACAAGCCTCAGGGCTACTCAGCAAGGATCTACAGCGATGGGATGGTGACGTATAACTTCCCCATGCACATGCACACGACATGCAAAATTGACGTCAATTATTTTCCATTCGATCGACAAGTAAGTGCCATAGTAAATATTGGCGCTGTAGTCACCATTACTGCTGCTGATAGGATGTGTGTCTGTGATCAGCCGCTATTTTATGCTGTTAAACGTTTTTATCTGTTTTCCAAGTATGTTTGATTGATCAAATCCTAGATACATCCTTATTGAACCATACTGTTGTTGTGCTGTCTAATTAAAGGAACTATCGCCTTATCTTATACTGGCCATTCAGGCGGTAGACTTTGCCACCAATAATCTTTGCCTGATATTTTTGCTTTTTATCCTGCCGACAACGAGAGATATTCAGGCTTTAGTACCTAAACGTTGATACATTTCTACAGCCTATGATGACTGTCATGATTTACTTTTCAACCTATCAGAAAAAACCTAGCGTGTCTGCCACGTTATATAGGCTCAGTTATAGTTGGCAATGTGATACAAAAGCAATCATACAGGTAAGCTGTTGAATATGTCGAAACTAATTTGACTTCTATTTAAGTTAGTTTTAAAATATTTAACAAGATGCGTATTACATAATAAGGAATGTAATGTATTGTCACTTACATGGCATCACACACTATCGCTTGAGGAGATAAAATGGTGGCAATCACTGTTCAACATTTACGCGATACTACAACGGAGATAATAGTGATACAGATAATGGAATGTGACAGAATATGAACGATATTGAATCTATAAACAACAATCTATCAGTACAATACAATATTAGAGATGAGATTAGCATCCCTCTAAGAAAATGTCATTTATACACAGTAGCCTGAGCATCATCGGACGTGTTTCTGCGAAAGTAGTTTGCGTGCAAGCAGATGCGTATGTGATGTTGATCTTATCTGTAGGATCAGCGCACATTTCAATAAAAGTCTAAAAATATGATTCAGATTATATGTTCAATCAAAATGTATACTAGTAATAATAATACTACTAGAGTTAATAGACCAAAGTCCGTTTCCTTGTCCTCATTGTTGTCATCTTGGTCATTTTCTATGTTTTCTTCTCTTTCAGTCCTGTGAGCTGACTTTTGGATCCTGGGTACATCCTATTGAAGAGATCGACCTCCATTCAAAAGCTGATTCCGGTGATCGAGATAGCTACATAGGCAATGGTGAATGGGATCTGATCGATCTACCCACATCCCGGTCTGTTTCCGAATTCGGTGAACTGGGACAATTTGCACTTATCAAGTTTAATATAACGCTTAAACGTCGATCGCTATATTATGTTTTCAATATAATATTCCCAAGTATGTTAGTAAGTCTGACAGCCATGCTGTGCTTTTGCTTGCCACCGGCTTCTGGAGAAAAGGTGTCCTTGGCCGTTACAGTCGTCCTCACAGAGACAGTCTTTCTGCTTCTTTTATCGGAGATCACGCCCACCACATCAGAGGTTATTCCATTGATGGGTATGTTACCTAATATTTATTACACTCGCTGTATCTATACATCCGCACGTGTGTGCGTACTTGCACGTGTGTGTGTGTGTGTGTGTGTGTGTGTGTGTGTGTGTGTGTGCGAGTGCGCGTTTGGTGGCAGCTGTATCTACAAAACTACTGATCCGACATGGCTCAAACTGTACCACAATAAAACGAATTATCTTAAAATAGAATTTCCTGAACCTTAAAAGCTAGGATCCAATTCTTGATCTCTGGATATCGCGGTAGTTACTGCTCCGATCTGGAGTCTATTGGAGAGGAACTATCAGGAAATGTTATGTTTACAAACAGTTAACTAGTTTAGTTTTGTTATTTGTATTTGGTCTAAGAAATATCTTTTTTAGTTTTAACCTTTTGACAAGAACGTATGTGTTATAGCAATATTGACATTATCATATCATTTGTTTTGCGGATTGGCTGGGTTGTTGATCCTTGAGTTCTGCAACATACGTCTAGGGTGGAAAACTATCATAAAATGTTACTGAACGCTGTTGCTGTACTCCGGACGTTGCTTTTTTGCACATTTAAAATCCCACATAAGCTGAGTAGATCACAACGGAAACAATGGACCTTTCCAGTTTTATCTATGCCCCGCACATCACTAGCTAAGCTTCACCCACACTTCGTCCGTGATGGGATCGATCGATCTCTGAACTCACTCACTATCAGTCCTTTAATTTATCACGTGATATTTGTATTACCAGGCCGTTACTTTGCTGTGGTGCTGTCTGTAATCTCACTGTCCACGATGATGACCGTGATTGTACTCAATGTCCACTACAGAGGCGGGTATGGTCGTGGTGTGCCCAGACTTGCTAAGAAAATCTTCCTGAATCGCTTCATGATAAAGCTTTTTCACCCAGGACGATACGACGATATACATAATGCTGAACAATCATCAGTAAGTATAGTTCCTTAACACATCAGAAATGAACAGTTATGTATGATCTAAGGAATATTCTGTTGAATATTTTGACACAAATCTGACTGGGGGCTGTTGTTGCCCATGGCAGCAACAGGTTCCAGGCAAGCTTTTTTCAAATTACTCAACAACTGTCCTGTATATTTCTGTGAGAAACTCGAATTTTCAAGCGTTAAACTTAAAGTGTTGTTGTGTTTTCTACATCGTTACCAAGGTCACTCGACATACATTTCACGGAACCCGTGGCCATGTCCAGTAATATGTATTTAGCTAAGGCCGTGTTCTCACTAGTGAGTTAATCGGGAATAGCTCCATACCTCGCTATGGCGGTACGCCGGTTCAGTCTCTAGTGAGAACAAGGCCACGGTCTAAGTCAACGTTAAGCCGTGTTCTCCTACAGCCACTATTTCGGTGAATATCAGCTATACCGGCTAGCTTTCCCATTGGACTGCCTCTTGTCCTCTAATAAATACGTCACTTATTTCTTAAATTTAGGCCGTGTTCTCACTGGAGAGTTAATCAGGAATAACACCATACCTCACTATTGCGGTACGCCGGTTAAGTCTCTAGTGAGAACACGGCCTAAATTCCACAAAATCGGCCGTTTATCTTGTAGCATATCGGCTATATATTAACCCACATAGTACACGAAATAGTTAAATAGGAGTAAGCAATGAGAAAGAGGCCTTACGCCGTGTTCTCATTAGAGACGTAATCCGGAATAACGCCATACTGGCGTATGGCGTTATACCGGATTAACTCTTTAGTCAGAACACTGCCTAATTTAAGTAGTGTTCTCCCTGGAGAGTTAATCGGGAATATCGCCATACTTCAGCATTGCGTTACGCCGGTTAAGACTCTAGTGAGAACACGGCATAAGTCTCCATATCTGACTATGGCCATTCGAGGGCCGCTACCGCGCGTCATTAGGTTCCGATGGTTGCGCTGAACTAATCTAGCATATTGTAGTTGGATTTGGCATCCTCATGGTAACTAAGAATCCATCCCACACAAGTTACCATCATGCCTATTGCCTAAACAATGCGCCCACGTTACATGATTGTAATCATAGCTTTTATAGTCCAAGAGCAACTGGGATGTTTAATCACCCGAAGGCGGCCAAACAAACTGATTCTGTTTTAGATAGCCCAATATATGTAGTATCAGCTGCTGTGGACGTGGTTGAAACAGATGAGGTTGCACCCGCTTTCTTCAGAAAGGCTCGTCTACAACTGTGATGATACTTAACTTCCCTGGCAACCAAATCTATGTCACCTATTTTAGTCAACAGTACCCAGTCATTTAGTTTTCTCGCAGCAGTTTGCATGCTATTAGCAGCATCTATACCTTCACAAAGTCCGAGGTTTTCCCATTTAGTTCCTTTTTCTCTTTTCCACAAAACAGGCATTTATTTTGAAATATCACCGAACATCCACTTGTCATTGCTTCCACTTCAGACCGTAACAGTGGTTTGACAGAGGATTTCTCAGTGGCCACGTGCTTGTCTGTATCACTAGAAATAGCGGTAAAGTTGTAGTAACATTTTGTGTGAAACCCAACATGATCTGAATAATCACTAGGAAGATTGTCACATACACTTATATTTTGATGATTTCCATTTGAACAGTCTTTTTTCTGAAGCATTTTTACGGATTGCCAGTGCTCATCATCAGTGGCACGACTGGATCAGAGCTTTGCCTCAAACATGCAGAATGCACTTGAGTCGCTTTTCTTGCTGTTTCGCCATTTATGGCTGGACTACTACATCTGAAAAAGAAAACTACTTTAGAGAAAGTGTTTAGTTGCAATATACACTGCATTGAAATTATGTAATGACTGGAATTAGAAACATTTTCTTTATTTAGAATGTAAACCGATTTAAGAAAACATTTACTTTGAATAAAATTTTCGAAAATTACCCCGTCCCGTCTGTTATTTAAAATAATCTACACAAGACAACAAACGTGGGTTCTTTGCGTGGTATCAGGTGACAGAGACCTTCGTTACCTTTAATATGATGGGACTTGGGTAAGGCTGGGTGTGTAAATAAGAGAGGGGTGTGACTTTGAATTTCCACTACCCCTAAGTTGCCAGCTGCGTCAGATATCACGGTACCTTAGAAAGCATCCAATTAAAAAAAATCGGAATATATTCAGCAACTAAGAATGTTCATTTCATATACTACATATATTGGGCTATCAGTTTGTTTGGCCTCTTTCGGGTGATTAAACGCCCCAGTAGCTCTTGACTATTATGTTCGCAAAGAGCTGAGCCTACCTTACGCTGTAATTAGAGTTTTCCTCGTAATAGGTAATCAATAACCCTACATCACGTAGTAATCATAGTCGCTGTCGCTTGGCGTTCGCGTCTGCCCATGTCATGTCGCCTTCAATCCTACCCTTAACCACTCAATTTAGGTTCACATAAATAAATTTCAATTGAGGATTCCAGTTTTAGCTATACCCCGCCAATCTCTAGACCATCTCCACCCACGACTTGTCCGCGTTGGGGTCGATCGATCCCTGCACTCACTGAATCTCAATTTAACGGAAAGCTATACAGCTAAGCTAGTCAATATTTTGAAACTAATTTAACTGGGTAGACAGCAAAAGCGCCCGGGCAACTTAGGTTCAGAATATTAAACAGAATGTTTGTTAAATAGACGCAATTCGTGTATCTTTACGGACTATTAGGTGTTTATGACGGACATAATTACGCCATTCATTACGTAATTGATTAAGCCTACATGTAACGCACTTGATTATGACGTCAAAACATTGACTGAGACAATGGATAAATCTATTCTCGACATGCCTAAGCTGCCGTCACCATGGTCGTGACTAATTCGACATTGCCCATAGGAACCAATAATTAATCCGACCATTTATTGGAATCTGTGGACGTGAAATTAGTATTGATATCAGAGACTATTTCTAAATCAATCGTGTTCAGCCTCATAAGAATGTATGGGAATACAATAAATTAATCTTGCTGAAAAACGGTACTAGCATCGCTTTAGTTTAATGGAGAGTTCACAACTGTCAGTCAACTACCTGAGGTCATAATCCACGTGCCACGTGTTAGCTGACGTCACAATCATATGACGTATATCCGACGTGAAAGTGGCATTGGTCCGACAGCAAGCGTGCGAAATGTATACATTTACCGAATATGCAATCAGTAGCAACAGTCCCAAGTAAAATAGTTTAAACATATTCAACAGCTTACCTGTATAGTTAACTTGAAGCTGAAACTGAGACGCCTTGAACACATGGTTCAAAGAGATCAAATCGATACAAACGTGTGTACAAGATGGGGTTTAGCTAGGAATGGGCATGGGCGAACTAGAAATGGACCCCGCTAGTATCCCCAAGCTAATCGTCAGTAGATTCATTTAAAGTTTACCCTGTCCATAAATGACCCGATGGAAGTTTATACATCCATAGTATGACGTCATATGACGCTATACTCAACTACGTGACGTGTAAGATGACGTCATAATCATGACTTCATGAATTGCTCAATATAGTCCGTCTGTAACGCTTAATAGTCCGACACGTTGAACGAATCGTATGTCTTTACCATGTAATAAACATTCTGTTGAATATTTAGAAACTAATTTGATTGGGCGCTGTTGCTGCCTATGGCAGCAACAGCGTCCAGTCAAATTAGTTTCAAAATATTTAACAGCTTACTTGTATAATTTTCTGGAAATTGATAGTCAGAGAGTTCAGAGATCGATCAATCCCAGCACGGAAGAGGTGTGGGTGGAGCTTAGATAGAGATGGGCGGGCATGGCTAAAACTGGAACGGTCCAATGGGACCATGAAAATCATTAGTTCATTGATGTGGGAGTAACAAACATGCCCTTTATATACAGAGGTGTCTTGATATATAGGTGCATGTTTGATATGTATTTATATGAATATGTAAGTAACCCAATTTCAGGACAAAATGGCGTGTCCTCTTTATACCCCGTCAGACATGATTACAACGATCGCCTTCCTGAACTGAACTACGCTTACGTTTTTAGATAGGTTCTTTGCAGGTCGTCATCAGACATGTGTCAAGGTAAATGGCTTTTGGTGCATAGGACGCTTTAACTGTCATTGGACACAAACAGCACATTGTTTATGGTGTAGAGAACTTTCGGTTGAATATATTTTAACTACCTTATACAGGTTCCAGTCAAATTGGTTTCAAAATAGTCAACGGTGTCCATATATTGGAATTGTGGCATTAGAATGTCAAGGGTTGAAAGGTTAACAAACAGGACGACGTCTTACAGAACAGCTCAGAAATAACTTAACATGTTTCCAAAACAAAAAAACCCGTCCTGTTGAATATTTTGAACATAGTGGAATTGGAAGGCTGCTGCATAAGCAGCATTGTCTTCCAATCAAGTTTTGTTCAAAATGTCCAACAAGACAGTTCTTACTACTGTATCTAGCATATTTCTGCTTTTGTTTTGAAAAACATTGTAACTTATTTATTACTGTCCTGTTCAGCCACCTGTGTTAACACTTTAACCCTCCAATTTGTTTTTATAAGTTTAAATCTTTTCATAGAAAATGTCCATTTGGTCTAAAAGTAAACTATTTTTGAAATTTTACCACTGGAATGACTGGCTCGGTTATCGACCCAGTCATTCCAGTGGTAAATTTTCAAAAATAGTCTTTTCTTGGTCTGCAAATGAACATTTCGCAAGACCATAAATTGCAGAAGCCCTTTTTGGCGTATATGAGTATTAAAGGGTTAACACATCTTCGTATCTCCCGAAATGCTGCAATAACCAGGTGCGTAAATAATATAAATGTTTCATTTCCAGAACATGCGCTCAGAATTCACACGGACCGCAACTGAGTTTACCCGACAATCATATCCACCAGTCTCAGAGCGATCATTAACGCGCCAGCTACCTAGTTCGATAAGGCGCAAGAATAGGTCGTTCTCAGTTAGAGTACACCGTCCAACCAATGAACAAATAACACCCGATTTTAGGCGGTTAGATACAATCACTGAGAAAAAGAATATGACCGCGAGTAACGGACATATTGAAGCTAGCACGCTAGAGTTGGTGAAAGAACAGGGCTCGATACTGAAGAATGTGGAGAAAAACTTTGCAGATGAAGATGCGAGACGAAAAGTCTACCAGGAATGGGAAGATGTGGCGACAGTTCTTGACCGAATATTTCTTGTTATTTGCTTAACCGCTTTGCTCGTTACTGCTTTTGCATTTTTCATGAGTATGTAACACCGCTCGTACGCCTTCCGGATCTTTTTTCCTGATAAAAAAATCCATGAAGCTGGTCGCTCTGATTGTGTCTGTGTTTATGGTGTGTGAAAGAGAATGCCCTGTTTTCCGTGTTTTACCCTTTTCATCGCGAATCCAACCAAAACCGGCCTCTGTAGTGGTCAGGAGGAATGACCATTTACATGACAAGAGAAGGCTATTTTTTTTAAAGATTTACCACTAGAATGACTGTCTCGATAATCTAGCCAGCCATTCCAGTAGTAAATATTAAAAAATAGTCTTCTCTCGACCTAAAAATTGACATTCAATATGGAATTATTTAGATTTTTTTGACAGAATTTCGTCATTAAATGATGAAATTAACATAGATATTTGAGCTTTGACGCACGTTCATCCCTGCATCTAAGATAAGACACATTCTAGGCGAAATACGACATATATTCTTTAAATTATCTAGAAACTGGACGCGGTTAGCTAAGCCAGCGACATCTTTCTGTGATATTTATGGCAGCATGCTCAACAGTTCATTCTCATGGTTGCTATGGAAATCAGACACAGTGTTTTATATAATGAATTGTCTGGCCTAATGTCACCATGGGCACATCTATACACCATACTGTCAACACAATCACAATGACTTTAACCATTTAATGATTAAATTTGGTCAAGAAAATTAAAATATGTGCTTATTAAATGTCCATGTACAGGCCAAGAGAATAGTATCTTTGAAAATTCAGCACTTGAATGACTGGCTCGGTTATCGTGTCAGTCATTCCAGGTGTAGATTCTCAAAAGATATTCTCTTGGCCTGCAAACGGGCATTCCTCTAGAGCACTGTAGCGGCTGGTTTTGACTGGTTTGGTCATGAAAGGGTTAACACAAACAACATCACCCGTGTCTGTGTTGTAATCCTTCTACCATTTAACTCACACACTACACAATCGCATTCAGCTATTTGGGATAGATCTTATAATATGCATGACTGGCCATATGACTGGCACTATGATTACTGACGATCGAAGTAAGTTGATTTATCGTGGACACAATTTAAACAGACACATAATCTATAACAGTACATTGTAAATAACTGAAGTGCGCTATTTTTATGTTGTCACAATATGTGGCTTCTTCACTATCAACCTGCTTAAGAATTTATGCAGTGTCTTTCAGCTTAAACAGCTCAGTATTCTGGTTTAACCTTTCCGTATACATATTGGTGCTACTGTACTCCAATACATAAGCATTCTGTACATTATGAGGACTGAGTGTAGTTTAAATAGTTGTAACCATTTTAACCGTATATGACAGATATGGCAAGATGGAAGTAATACTCTCTGATATATATATATATGACAGTTTTTGGTTTAGCTCACCAACTGGTCTTAAATCTCTTAGTGAGAGAGAGAGAGAGAGAGAGAGAGAGAGAGAGAGAGAGAGAGAGAGAGAGAGAGAGAGAGAGAGAGAGAGAGAGAGAGAGAGAGAGAGAGAGAGAGATGGAGAGAGATGGAGGGTGGGGTAGGGTGGAGGGAGAGTGAGAGAGATGAATTAATGTCACCTAAACCTCTTGCTGGCATTGTGCGCAGTCAAATAAGTTGACGTCAACAACTCATATGTAGACTAGGAGATATGTGGCTGTATATTATGTGGGTGTAACTCGACATTATGTTAGAATGAATGAAATAAATGTTTACATCAATTACATTTATTTATTTTATTTTATCTGCGCATAATTACATATGCATTATTAGTAGATCCTCCATCATCACCATTATCCTCATCATCATCATCATCATCAGCAGCAGCAGCAGCCGCAGCAGCAGCAGCCGCAGCAGCGCCAGTAGCATAACCATAGCCCCCTTGACTATCTACCCTTAAGATCATGAATATCAAAAGCATCATCGTCATCGCCGGAGGTGGCGTCGCAAGTGTGCAAAGGATGCAGTTATTTTGAGGATTTATAACAATTGAGTAGATACATAAAGGTTTGTAGCATCCTATCACAGTAATGAAGAGAGGGGTTTGCTTACTCACTCAAGTAGCTGACGTCATAATCAATGTTGTCATTGGTGAGCTGACGTCACAATCATTATGAAGTATAAACCCGTCATGAAATTTGGGAAGTCCGTCATGAAGTGTACGAATTGTGTCATAATTTAATAAACATTATAGTCCATGAGCCAGGAGACAAATTTTGACACATTGGTATCATCTGGGAGCACAAAACCTGATGATGTTTTTTGATAGCTCTGTGTGTGTGGACCACAAAACCACATGATGGACTTTTCTAGAGCGTAGCTTAGTGTCAGTACATCAATGATAGTACAGGTGGGGTGTTTTACTGAAAACCAAATAATGGACCTTTCCATTTTTAGCTATGCCCCGCCCATCACTAGCTAAGCTCCATCAACACCTCGCCGTGTTGGGATTGGTCGATCCCCAGATGCTCTAGCTATCAATTTCCTGAAAACTATACAGGGAAGTTGTTGAATATTTTGTAACTAATTTGACTGGGTACTGTTGCTGCCTATGGCAGCAACAGCGCCCAGTCAAATTAGTTTCAAAATATTCAACGGAATATTTATTAAATAGTAAAAGCAAACAATTTGTACAACAACGCATAGACCGTCTTCAAATATGCGTTCGCGACGTACTTATCGACGTCATTCATGACGTCATTCATTATGATGTCATTCTACACATCACGCAGTTCATTACGACGTCATATGATTTGTGTGGGTACTCTGGAATGGTGAATTGTACATGTAAATGAATGTTAGAAGTGAAATTCATGAAACACATTGTTCCTGATGGTATAATACTGATACTCCGGGAAGCTAATGTCCGTCAGTGTCACCTTTGCCTAAAATCCAGTAACTGTACATGTGATCGAAATATCTCTGAAGTTAAATAATATCCATCGATGTAATTGTTTGCAAAGAAAATCCAGTAACTACATCTAATTGCAAGAGCTGAAGTGGAATTTACTAAGCACGTTGTCAAGATAATATTCATCAATGTCACGGTTTTACCGATAATCCAATAGCTGTACATTTAGCTGAAACATCAGAGGTGAAATTCACGAATCATCTTTCCTCAATGACCGCAATGAGTGCATTGTCATCATCGTCTCACCGAAGACTACAGATAATCTCTGAGATCAATATTCATTTATTTTTTGTCGAAATCCAGAAACTGTACATGTAAATTAACGTCATAGCTGAAATTCACGAATCACATTACCAATTCCTACCGTACATCGCCACATAGAATTGCATATCATTATTGTGTCGTCTAATCAATGCGATTAATATTCATCAATGTTTTGTCGAAATCCAGTAATTGTATGTCTAAATAAATCATGTGAGGTGGAATTCGTGAATCACATAGTTAATATTCATCAGCTCCGAAAATCCAATAACTGTACAATCATGTAAATTTAACGTCGGCTCGATTTCACGAATGCTATTGTCTATTATCACATAGACACATAGCACGTGTATTCATCATTTATCGCTTGCGCTAATAATCTCTGAAGTTAATATTGTTTATTGTCACTGATATAATCATCAGAACCTTCATCAATCTGTTCTTGCTCGTTCGCATATATCTCATGTTCTCACATGACTGCAGCAAGCATGCATTTGTGCATGTGATTCTATGTGTGATACAGGGACACGAGATAGGAAGAAGCTCCTTTTGCACGTACACGATAGAAACTGTAGGACAACATCTGGAGCTGGTGATCCTGTCATTCAGTTGTCCATCATCACAAAGGACACAATCGTTGGCCTCTAGAGGACTAGGTATGATGGGCTGAGCCTCCAAGCTACGATGTCATATGACTGCCTGATAGCGTGCATTTAAAGACAGTCTCTAAATGGTGGTAACTGTCCTGATTCAACATCTCCATTCTTAGATCTGAATAGTTGGTAACGCATCTCATTTACCTCGGTAATGTCGGATCAAGCAACATACAGACGGCATATGCACTCCTCCAGGCAGCTCAATAATTAGTCGTCGCTGACTAGTTTTCTCCTAATTTAGCAAATGTTCTTTGGTACTTGGTATTACATAGAAACTTCAGAGCTATTATGGCAACTTCGGTTATATCAATGAATCTAGTGTGCGTTGTAGATTCACACCTAACAACAAACGTATTGCAATCTATTCTACCCTGTAATGGAAAACATAACAGAATGACATCTGTCTCCTCAGCAATGATGATGATGATTAATGAAACGGCAGACGATACATGGTTGCAATGAAGTACGATGCGCGCATCTGCCTCTTAGTACTGTGGCCAGTAATTGATCCGACAGTTCCTCAAAGGTGAGATTCTCCCATTTAATCTTCTGAAAGAGTCGATGATAGAAGTAGATGTTTGTGGAATGTCTTTGGCTGGAGATGCATTGTTCTCGGGCTATCGAGTTAATCATGCTTTATTGGTCTTCTTAATCATTTCATCACAGTTCGCTAGTGACCAAGGAAGTGGGCCGAGTAGATGCTGAGGTACATCCTCCATATTCAACTTTCTACTCGATGCAATAAGTATCATCTGGGCAAACAGGTTGTGATCACTTTTCAGGACTATTTCCTTGTTTGATGACATCTTGACAAGCTGTTTTTTATGTTATCAAATGTTGTCAACTGTATTCTTGAAAGGCGTTCAAAGAAGTAGTTTTCCCCCTTTTCCAGTCGATTTTTCTATTGTCTGGTCAACCAGAATTCTTCCGAAGGTGGTGCTCCCACCCAGCTGAACAGCAAATCCATTTTGTCTCATGTTATCATAGATATGAGGGTGTATCTCTGATAGCCTGGTCATCTGGCAGTAGTATATAGACACGTATCTGGCACAATTCTGCTTGTCATATGCGAAGCACCAAGGAATGATGGGCCTAAGTGCAGCAGGGTGGAGCACCCAGTTACCTTCTCCAGACGCACAGATTAGCGTAAGGAAAACGTCTAACAAATCAACAAATGGCATCAAGTATTACCCCCAGGTTCCACAGAGATGCCACTTAAGCCAGCTGAGCCAAATCGCTTGCCTATGATGAAGAGAACATTGCAAATTGTACGGAACACACCCAGGACAATCTTCCAATAAAATTCCAGGTGATCTCTGCAGCCTTAGCGCAGGTGATTGCTGACCAGCAGAGGGAGCAGCAGATAGACCTGTTGCAGCTAAATGCAGTTATTTTGCCCATCCACACCACATTGTGTCCTACTTATGATTAAATATGTGATGCGGGCAAGCAAAATAATCGCATTTTTTACCGCCTGGTGATAAAATCTTTAAAAATTCTTAGCTGGCTTGAGCTACCTTATTGGAAAGTCCATCATGCATTTTTGTCTTGTCCTAGGGTATACTAAAACAATTATATGAGTCTCGTTTTGTGCTGCAAAATGGTACCAATATCCACCCTGGCTCATGGACTATCAGGCTATGTTGAACATCGTGAAACTAATTTTACTGGGAGCTGCTAATGGCATATGCAGCAAAAACCGTGACAACAAACAGACCCCAGTCAAATTAGTTTCAAAATATCTAACAGATTACCTGTACAATTATCTCGAACTTGGGATTCGGGGAATTCAGGAATCAAACTATATAAATCGATTCCAACATGCGTAAAAACGTGGAAGGAGCTTAGTTGGATATGGGCGGAGCATAGCTAGAAATGGATCACTCCATTGTGATTCATAATAACAGGTAATCACGTCATCATTGGCTCCATGATGCATAAATCCCAGAGCACAGTGTTTGGCGCTGGGTTGCCACCTGTCTATCATGGCTATGTGCTTAGTGAGCCATAAGGTGGCCGCTTAACACAGGTTCTACTGCAAATATAACTATAGCTGTGATATTCAGCCAAACCTTTCCAGTCAACCACCGGCCTTTTGGAGCCAAAGATGGTGGTGCTTTAGGAGAGGTTGTCGAGAGACCGCCTGTCTTAATTGGCCACCATATTTTGCCTCCTAAAGCCATATGCTATCAGAATGAATTAGGTGATGAATCCAACTATATATTCACCTGTGATTATATTTAAAAAGAAAAGGCAGACATCTTACCTAAGTATAGCTACGTAAGTTGCTAGTAAAACTCTCTAGATTTATCAAGGTGATTACACACCAATTCCCAGCCGTAGGAAGATAATGAACGTACAATGGCGATGATGATATACTTTACCACCGACAGCAACAGAAATGATGCCCCTGAGGACTATAATAGTAGCAATGACGGCGACAATAATAGAAAATACGAGGACATTGAAAATGACAACTATAGTGTTGATGTGAATATCACTGATCGCTAAGAACAATAACGACAACGAAGATGATGAGGCGAAGGACAACAACAGACAACCACAACATCAACTATAACATCAACAGCTGCATCGACTACAACGACAAAATGTAGGTCGACGACGACGACGACGACGACAACAACAATGATAATAATAATAATTATCAGGCTCTATGACTGTAGCTTGTAAAAAGAGAAAATCTAACTGTAAAAATATGTGTACCTGCTCCATATAATTACCATGTAAATTCCACGTATACCATTCTGATATGGTCTGGAGTGTAAATAAAACATTTCGCATTGCATTTCAGAAGTCAAGCGTCACCCGTACTTCGCCGTATTGAGATTTATATCGAGAAAACAATACAG
Source organism: Chaetoderma sp. LZ-2023a (assembly GCA_034401795.1). Classification (NCBI taxonomy): domain Eukaryota; kingdom Metazoa; phylum Mollusca; class Caudofoveata; order Chaetodermatida; family Chaetodermatidae; genus Chaetoderma; species Chaetoderma sp. LZ-2023a. The sequence continues at coordinate 56,330,384 of CM067360.1, forward strand.
GTAAGCTGTTGAATATTTTGAAAATAATTTGACGGGGTGCTGTTGCTGCCTATGGTCAAATTACTTTCAAAATATTCAACAGCATGTTTATTGAATCGCAAAGACATCCAATTCGTACAACAAAGCTTAGTCCGTCATCCATTAAGCGTTCGTGACGAACTTATCGACGTCAATCATGACGTCATTGATTATGGCGTCATCCTACGCGTCACGTAGTTGATAATTATGACGTCATATGCTTGATGGATAAACTAGAAAGCTCCATTCTTAGTGTTCCATAAGGTGGACCCATAAGCCAGGAGGGCATGTATCTCTAATGTGTAACGTGCACGTGTTCGGATTACAGAATGTGGTCTGCCTCTAATGCCATGAAGACTATATCACAGGCAATGTGCCTACTATATACAAACAACACATCGAAGAAGTTGATAATATCGGGGCTATATAATTGAGAATACATGAACAACCCCCACCCCACCCCACACGCACACGCATGCGCACGCACACGCGCACGCACACACAACACACACGCACGCACGCGCGCACATACACATACACACACTCACGCCCACCCACCCACGCATACCCTACGCACGCACGCACGCACGCACGCACGCAGTCAACATTATTTTTCTTAATTACTAGCTTCTAAATAGAAGATCTGGACAATTTCCAGAGGAAAAACAGTCCTTATTTTCTAGGCATGAAACAAAACCGCACCTTAATCGTCAATATCTGCCTTTTTAGAGGGTGGGGAAAGAGATTTAGAATGTTGTCTTTTTCTTTTTATTATTAATATTAATAAATGACCACTCAAAATGTTATTTGTATTAGCCTCTACAAGTTCATAGGCTATATGATTTATACAAATCAGTTGAATGATTATGCCACCACAGGTCAGAAGGCCAACAATTTTAGCTGTTGCTTAGAATTTTGACAACTGTACATCGATGTGACTGACAAAATAGTTACAAAGGATTATATTTTGGTGTTAACAGATGGAAAAGTGAATGATAGACACACATCTGACGAATCTAACGGGACGATGTTCATTTCTTTCATGGAATGTTATTACTAGGTCTATAGTAGTACCTGATGGAATCTCCAAGCAACATTTTGAGTGGTCATTTATCAAAGATAAATAAGAAAAAATTACAACTTTCCGAATGTTTCTTTTGCTATCCGCTAAGACTGGCAGATTTTGAGGATTCTGCTGATGTTTCCCGTTTTGAATCTAGAAAATAATGATAATAAAGATACCTAGGTTTTCCTCCGTGAACATGTCCAGATCCTTTGTTTAGAAACCAATAAGTAAAAAAGTATGTTGGGTGTGGATACTCAAGTGTGCATTGAGGGTGCTACTGGCTCCCAGCCTATTAGTGCAGGGGCATGTGTAATGCCATGAGACTTTAATGCAGAAAGTGTGCTATCCATTTGGAAATGTTAAGTATGTCTCAAATAACGTTAAAATACATGTTGTCACGCTGGCCATTTGTTCAATTCAAAATGGCTCAGAGAATTTAAGGAAAGGATCAGAATTGTCAAATTGTCACCATCTAGGTGTCAAGTCTTATGTTTCCAAACATACCGAATCCGATTCTGACCTTTAGAATGCAATAGAAACAAAGTCTAACGCCATATTAAACGAATTATGACTTTATGGCCTCAGAATATGGCAAAATAAACATTCAGTGTTGCTAACACAGACTATTGTTAACTTAAAATTTCAAAGACACCACATTTCTAATCAATGGACATATATTAAAACTATTTATCATCATCATCATCATCATCATCATCATCATCATCATCGTCACTTCCATCTATTGAGGTATCATCATCACACCCAGCAACCAAGTTCGCGTGATCATCTTGGCGATTCTAACAGTCGTCGACAGTATCACAACAGCTACATAAATCAGTGTAGTTCAGACTCGGCTTTCGACACTCGCACTGGTTAGTAGAACATTTGCTTTTGACACATCCACACTTTACAAGCTGGAGTATGGCGTCAGGCGCTGGTAACTGATTGGTCATGACAGGAACCCATTCGCCTGCTTTCAGATTCCACCCATAGCCACTAGGCGACCGGTGATTGGAATTTGGTACTTTATCATGGTTCTAAACTCTTAATTGATAATATGCACGTAGTATTGTTTTGCGCAGTGCATCTGTTGGCAGCTTTTCTGATTGTGCTTGGTTCTTCTTTTTAAAAAACCACCACTTTAAGTCAGTCACTTTGGATATGTGCACGTTTAAAAGGTAAAGCTGGCAGACAAACATCTCGATGGCAGCAAGTGTTTCATGATTTGGCTCAATGTGTCTGTTCCAAGTATTGCAATTGCAGTGAGAATTTCCTCATTGGTCACCTGAAAGGCCTTCCAACAGGTAAGCTTCCCTTTACCTGCAAAGATACCCATGTTATCAGCACCACTGAGAGCATGGCATGCGGGAAGGGCAGCGAGTTTGCTTGGTCATAGCACCTGCACGATGAGCTTCAGTGGGATTGCGTGCTTATGCTGTCCGGTTCCCGTCATAAATGAAGTGTTCTCACACAAGTCAGCATACCGCCTTAGCAAAAGAACAAAAACATCGATGTCTGGCGAGTGCATGTGTATGTGTGTTGCCCTTGAGTCTGTTGCATTCACAGCATGCAACAATATGTTTGTGTCAGCTTCTTCTTGTTCACTGTGTAGGTGGCTCATATCTGTGTGTGTGCCTATGTACTTGTCTCCATATGCAGCTATCAAACACTGATGTAGATGTTCACATTGCATTTTATCTTTGTGCAAGATATGCGGTCAATTGCCGCTTTGTCTTTGTGTGTGAAAGCAGCTTTCTCATAGGTAATTTGGCAATGTTTGTTGTATCAGTTATATGGTAAAAATAGCCAGGTGACCGCTTTGTCTCGTGGGGCGAGTTGCCATCTTGATTGAATTTGATACATTGTGCCGATCAGAAATCACGCGTACCTCGCCATAATTGTCATACTTCTTTATCATATGTCTTATGAAGTAGTCTGCTAGATGGGAACAGTTTTTTATTGCATCTGGCTTACATGTTGATTGAACATGTAAACAATGACATCGACAAGGGCCACTTTTTTGTGCAATGATGATTTCTCCTGCCTCTTCAGCAGAACACGATGGTTGGCTGTCGAGGTCAAGAATGTTTGTGGATTCTCACCTATACGTAATCCCTCTAGAATGCTCATCAAACTGCTCTTCATTGAACAATGAAGCATGCATCCATCAGCAGCAAGCATTGACCGTGAAATCACGGAAAATTAATATTTACCAATAGCATCCTTCAAATTGATCTTACGCCTTGATTTGCACACTACTAACAAACGCGAAAACAATGATCAGTCCTCCTAGAGTTCGA
>CM067360.1:56334267-56336767 GCA_034401795.1 Chaetoderma sp. LZ-2023a
ATCTCCGTGTGAAACAACAATTACAACAGCATAACCGATATCCCGATACTTCTCATACTACTTTATATTCAATTCCCGAATACGAGCACTTGCCATCTATAAATCCTGATATTGGAACAAAGGCAGAAACGGTCCATACCCAGCCTAGTTATCATATTGGAATTGTTAGTGAAGACATTAGCGTGAAGCAACTTTCCCCTGGTGTCATTCGGACTAATGGACTTCTAAGTCGTAAACTCACGCCGATCAACTGTGCATCTAGCGTGATAGAAATAAGAGACAGCAGCGAAAACTCTTCTGTAGAAAACACTATAAAAGCAAGAGCTCAGAAGAAATTTCGCAAACTGATATTCCTAAGAGATGGTATCGCAAAACAACAGTACCAACGAGCTGATTAAAGGCGCATATTCACAGCAAAATTACTGAAAATAAAATTGTTTAAATTATATACTTTTAGAGGCTTAAACTGTGAGCCTATATGTAATGAAACGAAATAAATCTTAACATATGATGATTTCATTCCATATAAATTAATAATAGTTTTTTAAGTTGCGAAATTGAAATAGAGGCACGAGCCTCTACTTCAATTTCGAAACTTAAAAAATTATATTAATTTATATGGAATGAAATCATCATATGTTAAGATTTATTTCGTTTCACTACATATAGACACATAATTTAAGCCTATAAAAGAATACAATTTTAACAATTTTATTTTCCCGCATTCTGGTGTGAATATGCACATTTAACGGTTATTCATTTCTATATAAATAAGAGTGGTCACTGTATGCTCTGTTGTTGCCCACGTCGGAAAAGTAAATAAGACTGACAGATTGACAGACAGACTTACATAGGCATATTGACTTATACTATCCGCGCGTCGCAGCTAAACACTCAGGAGATCAATGTCTTGGTATCTATGGCTGATACAATGGGAGATATTAAAATTGATTAGTGACTCAATATGCGAGATGAAATGGTGATATAAGGTGGTTAAGTTACTGATCCTGGTGTAACTACTGGGATTCAGCGCAATCTTAAGATGTGTTATTGAAACTAATATGACAGTAGTGATGCAATCGTCATCTTCTGTCAGTTGATATAGCATGACTCCGTAGATAAGCCACCTAATTTGATAACTATGTCAACAAGGGTAAGCGCATGTATGAATGCGCATACTCAACTTTCCAAAAAATTACAACACAGTCCAGTGTAGCAATGGAGGAATCCATTTCTACATATGCCCCGCCCATTTGTAGTTAAACTCTGCCTACTTTTCCACATGTTGGTATCGAATTATATACTTTGAACACTGAATTCCCAGAACCCAGTTGCAAGTTAACTACGCAGGTAAGTTGTTGAATGTTTTTAAACTAATATGACTAGGTGCTATTGCCTACATAGGAAGCGACAGCGCCCAGTCAAATTAGTCTTGAAATATTCAACAAAATGTTTATTAAATAGTAAAGACATAAAATTCGTACACTGGGCGGACTTATCAATGTTCATGACAGACCTAGATATGTAACTACGTATTGCGACATTAGCATGCATATGACGTAATGGAGTATGACGTCGTTTACTTGAGCGGCAGATCAGATCTCTCCATTGATTCTTTCGAATGACATGTTTCGCAACATGATATCGGCATGTTGTTGTCAATCAACGTGCTTATTATCTAACATATTGGCATTTCTCAAATACATTTGACTATTGCGTAGCAAATATCATTTGGATCTATATCAGTTTCGGATATCACATCTTTCTTTCGTACTTTATGTTAGATAATAAGCTTATGATCGTTTGGGAAACCGATTTAAGAAAGTTTTATGTTTTCGAAAACCATTACATTTATTAAGATTTTAGAGGTAAGACTTGACTTCTACAATGGCAATCAAGGTAATGGTTACGCGTAAGCAAATTACGTGGTTTAGTCCAGGGCTCGATTTTAACACTAACCCGTTAACCCGAGGATAGTAGAATTTCATACAGGTTAGTCACACCTGCACTAACCCGTCTGGGTTAATAATGCTCTCAAAAGAGGAAATACGAAAAAACACTGCTATTATGTCACTATGTTCAGCATCCACCAAAAATTGGCAAAAGAACAAATTTTCTGCTACCTTCAATGTTTTATTTAATATTTTGAAATTAATTTGTCCGGAAAACCGTTGCTGCCTTATGCAGCAACAGCTTCCCGGACAAATTGATTTCAAAATATTCAACATCGCTGTATGGTTGCCTTGGAAATGAGTTTTATAGGGATCCATCGGTGAATGGATTAAAGACGTGATTAGCTTTGTTGAGCAATGAGCAAACATTGGGATAGTGAAATTTGCTGCGGGATTGTAAAATCATGTCGGGGTTAGTAAACAATTCCTTAAAATCTACCCCTGGACCGTTTACTGTACAACAGGATCCTGTTTGATCCCATTTAAACAGACAGACCGGACATAGCGACCTCCTTAGTCGTTGCGATGTCAGAAGTATGATATTTTCC
>CM067360.1:56341767-56394343 GCA_034401795.1 Chaetoderma sp. LZ-2023a
TCACGTGTTTAGACATCGATGATCCATCTGTGTAATTGCCGACTCAAACACACACACACACACACACACACACACACACACACACACACACACACACACACACACACACACATGAATCTTCAGTGTGTCAGTATATCAGACATGTGAAAGCTGGTCGGCCAAACCTTAACTTTTTTAGTCTTGCGGTGGTCCACTGGAAAGATATCTGGTTGCTGATGCTATGCGGAGTTGCAGAATGGCGGTTCGATCCCCCGACCGGGAGATGGTGATCAACAAATTAAACTAATGGGTGCATGACTGTCGGCTAAGTTAGCACATAGAAATTGAAGCCGCACGTTGCCAGTGCGTCAAAAAAAAAAAAAGAATAAAAAAAAAATACATACATACCTACATACTACGTCCGTCCGTCTGACCGTACGTAAGTACGTACGTACGTTCGTACGTACGTAAGTACGTCCGTACGTACGTACGCACGTACGCACGCAGAATGGTCAATATACCACATCCAAACCACACTCGGATAACACCGAGTCTGGTATCATTCAAACTGGATTCAATTGACTGTCACCTGTCAAATCAGACCATTTCTAAAGTGGTTCTTTAAACCACATAGCCCATCCGGCCACCACCACTTTCACTTAAGTCATCTTGACAAACTATTTTATTAGCATGATCACCCAATGCCGTTCATTATTGTTACCTCCCACAACTGTCACATCTATTTGACACGAATGGTTAATAATTTCTTTCTGTAATAAATCATTATAAAACTGCATCATAATGCTCAGTACTATGACCTCCACAATTGCGTTACTATTGTGACAATTCATCCCATTTTCTGTAAAACATATCCATTACGGGTTGATGGACGTGTTTACCTAAGTTACCCAGAATCTATCAATAATTTCATCAGAGTTATAAACACATAATAATTGTGCCATGGCATTGGTCCGACAGCCCATTGGTCTGACAGGCCATTGGTCCGACAGCACACTGGTCCGACAGTACATTGGTCCGACAGCACATTGGTCCGACAGCTCATTGTTTGTTTCTACTTTATCGTATCACATGTTTTGTCTTACTTTTGATAATCGATAGAACGCGTGGTTTCTATTTCCTTGTTATACGTATCAGAATCGTTACTCTCCATATAGGTCACCCCACCACACATCGAAGACATTACCTAGGCTCAGCAAAGGCTAGACCTTACGTAGCCCTTACATTAGGCCTTACCCAAGCTTTTCTAGGCTTTACCTAGACCTTAGTCAGGTTGTGATAGACTTTACCTAGACCATAGCCAGGCTTGGCTACGCATTGCCCATGCCTTTGCGAGACTTTGCTAGGTTTTAGCAAGGCATTACCTAGGCCTTAGGCAGGTTTTGTTAAGCCGTACCTAGACCTAAGTCAGGCTTTACTAAGCCGAGCTTAGGTCTTATCCAAGCTTTGCAACACCATACTTAGGCCTTAACCAGGCTTTGTTAGACCGTACCTAGACATGACATTGTCCTTAGCCAGGCTTTGTTAGACTATACCTAGACATTACATATTCCTTAGACAGGCTTTGCTAAGCCTTACCTAAGCCTTAATCTAGGCATTATCCCGGATAGGGAGACTTTGGTAGGTCTTAGATAGGCGTTACCTAAGCCGTAGCAAGGATTTCTTAGGTCTTACGTAGGCCCTAGCCAGGCTTTGCTAAGCCTAACCTAAGCCTTACCCAGGCTTTGATAGACTTTGCCTAGGTCTTAGCCAGGCGTTGTTAGACATTGCTTACGTCTTAGCGAGACTTTGCCAGGTCTTAGATAGGCCTTATCTAGGTATTAGCCAGCCTTTGTTGGGCCGTACCTAGGCCTTAGCTAGGCTTTTCCACGTCGTACTTAGGCCGTATCCAAGCTTTGCAAGACCGTACCTAGACAGTACCTTTGCTAAGCCTTAGCTAGCCCTTAGCCAGAAAAGCATTACGTCGGCCTTACCCGGGCCTTAGCCTGGATTTTCAAGGCCTTTAGAGAGCAACACAGGCAATGGGCTGGCTAAGGCCTATGTAAGGTCTTGCAAAGCCTGGATAAGGCCTAGTTAAGGCGTAGGAAATCCTGCCTAGTTAAAGATTGGTAAAGCCTGGCTACGCCTCACTAAGGCCTATGCATGGCCTAGCAGTCTTGCTACGGCCTGGTTAACGCCTAGCTAAGGCCTGCCTTAGGCCTGGCGAGGGCCCGACTAAGACCTGTCTAAAGCCCATGTAAGGTATTGCAAAGCCTGGCTAAGGCCTAGTAAAGGCGGAGCAAATCATGACGAGGACCTAGTTAAAGCTTAGTAAAGCCTGGCTAATGCACATGCATGGCCTAGGTAAATCTTAGTAAAGCCTGGCGAATGTCTATGTAAAGACAGGAAAAGCCTGGCTAGTGCATGGCAAGGGCCTAGCAAAGCCTGGCTAAGACCTAGATAATGTCTACGTAATGCTTATAAAAGCCAGGTAAAGGCCTAGGTAAGGTCTATATAAGGCTTAGCAAAGCCTGACTAGGCCTTACCTGGGCCTTAGGAAAGCTTAGCAAGATATTATCTAGGCCTTAGCCAGGCTCTGCTAAAACATACCTAGGCCTTAGTCAGGCTTTGCTAGGCCTTACCTAGACCTTATCTAGGCCTTAACCAAGCCCTGCACTACATTACATAGGCCTTAGCCAGGCTTTGCTAAGGCTTACCTAGGGCATGGCTAGGCCTTGATCAGACTTTAATGTTCCTTACCCAGGCCAAAGCCAGGCTGTGCTAGTATTTACCTGGGTCGCATCCAGTCTTTGCCAGACCATTTTTAGACCCTAATCAGGCTTTGGTAAGACGTACCAGGGCCTTACCTAGCCTTCAGCCAGACTTTGCTAAGCGCTAACTAGACCTTACTTAGCCCTTACATAGGCCCTACCCATGCGTTTCTGGGCCTTACCTAGACCTTAGTCAGGCTGTGATAGATGTTACCTAGACCTTAGCCAGGCTTTGCTAGACATTGCCTATGCCTTAGCGAGACTTTGCTAGGTCTTAGATAAGCCTTACCTAGGCCTTAGCCAGGTTTTGTTAAGCCTTACCTAGACCTTAGTCAGGGTTTACTAAGCTGGACTTGGGACTTATCCAAGCTTTGCAAGACCATACATAGGCCTTAGCCAGGCTTTGCTAAGCCTTACCTAGACATTACCTAGGTCTTAGCCAGGATTTGATAGGCCGTTCCCATTCCTTAGCTAGGCTTTACTAGGCCTTAAATACGCGGTAACTAACCAGTAGCAACGCCTTATCCATAGCTTAGCTAGGCCTTAGCCAGGCCTTGCTAGGCTTAACATAGGCTTTAGCCAGGCCTTGCTAAGCTTACCTTGGCGCTACCGGGGCCTTAGCCAGGCTTTGCTAAGCCTTAACTAGGCCTTACCTAGGACTAAATCTAGGCATTAGCCAGGATTTGCTAGGCCTTGACTACGTCTTGGTCAGGCTTTGCAAGACCTTAGCTAGGCCTTGGGCACGCTTTGCTAAGCCTTATCTAAGCCTTACCTAGGCCGTAGCCAGACTTTGTTATGTTTTACACAGGCCTTATCTAGGCTTTACTAGTCTTTACTTAGGCGTTAGTCAGGCTTTGTTAGCCTTACATGGGCCTTAGCTACGCTTTGCTAAGCCTTATATAGGCGTTAGCCAAGCTTTGCACGGTCTTACTTAGGCTTTAGCCAGGCTTTAGAAGACCTTACCTGGGTCTTAGCAAGGCTTTCACCAGGCCTTACATTGGTCCTACTCAGGCTTTTGACAGACTTTACCTCGACCGTAGCCACGCGTTGCTAGGCATTCCCACGCCCTTAGAGAGAATTTGGTAGGTCTTAGTTACGCCTTACCTAGGCCGTAGCCAGTATTTCTTAGGTTTTACCTAGGCCCTAACCAGGTTTTGATAAGCCTCAGTTAGGCCTTACCCAGGCTTTGATAGACTGTCCCTAGGTCTTAGCCAGGCTTTGTTAGACCTTGCTTACGCCTTAGCGAGACTTTTCTAGGTCTTAGATAGGCCTTATCTAGGTCATAGCCAGCCTTTGTTTGGCCTTACCTCGCCGTAGCCAGGCTTTTCTACGTCATACTTAGGCCTTATCCAAGCTTAGCTAGGTCTTTGCCGGCTTTGTTAGACCTTACTTAGACATTACCTTTGCTAAGCCTTACCTAGGCCTTAGCCAGACTTTGTTAAGCATTACGTAGGCCTTAGCCAGGCCTTAGCATGACTTTGCTATGCCTTTAGAGAGCAACACAGGTAATCGTCATCGCTGTTCTTAACGTTGACCACAGCACGATTTCTTCTTATCAAAGGAGAGGGCACGATTTATGAACCAACCGTAATGCTTCGCATCTGGGGATGTCGAGGTACTGTGCATCAACTTGGTCTACTGCCGAGCCAGAACCCTCGTGAGTGTAGATCTCAAGCCTTGCAACACCTTGGCTTTGGTACCTTTCACAGGCACGCCAATGACACTTATCTTAAGGGGTGCCTGTTGCTGAGACCAGAACAATAGGTCTGTGGTCATTTCAGTCTGAGACACTGTCCTGCTTGAAGATGTCCTCCAGTATATTGTCAAATTCGGCGTTTAAGCTTATATGGAGCCGTTGTGAGCTTCTCAGTAGCTGTTGTTTCCCAGTGTCCATGTATGGATGTTCAGACACTATCCATGTTTTCAGGGCTGGGCCGGCTTGGGGTGGGGCCGACCCCAGTAATATGAACAACTACGTAGCCAGTGCGATACATCCCAAAATCTTGTTATAGCTCAGGAAGGGTAGGGCCCTTGGGGCTTCTCTGGTCGGATTTTCTGTTTGGAATCTGGTGGGTGAGAATTCCTTCACTGTCATCACAGGGAGGGATTAATTTTAGCCTGTCATTATTCTACTACTAGGCTTTAAACATATCATGCAAGATGAACGGACGGAAAAATATGGAATGCATCTACCAATGTGCATAATCAACATATCTTGGTTGTAGAAATTGTATTGTAGCGAGTTTTGGTGGTGGTTCAGAGTAGGAATCTGGGATCGATTTAATTGGGAAAAACCGGGTGGTGGTCGTATAGCCGTTATATGAGAAGCATTCTTTAGTTCTACATTCTCTGAATGCAGATTCAAAGACTGCTTCTCTCAGGTAAAAGCGGTTTGAAGGCGCGGTACAGGGCGATCCGAAAATTCGTATTCAAGCCCGGATTTGGCTTCGGAACCGTATTTTCCACGTGACTATCACACAGTTGGTTAATTAACTCATCCACGCGTTCCCTCATCTTGTATAACTCACTCACCCTTACTACATGACACTTGGGAGAGGAACCACTGGGAGGCTCTGGATAACCAGAAGACTCACAGTCGTTCAGCACCGCATTGTCCATAAAAGAGAGGGCCGGCTGCTGTCCTGAAGCAACCTGAGAAAGAGTGGCAGCCAAAGGGGTAGACATATTTCCACAAGGAGGAACAGAAAAATCACTTGCAGGAACAGAAAAATCACTGGAAGGAAAAATAGCTCCACTAGTGTGACTACCCTGGAAACCTTCCAAAGAACTAATATTTGAATTTGTATCTTCCTCATTAGTACTCCAGCCGTCATTGCTGTAATCAGTGTCATACCCATCTTCAAAGTGATCCTTAGCGTATATAGTGACTCCATCTTGAAAGGCCACATGTGATTCTGAGATGCTGTGTTGAGGTCGCATCTCAATTCCTAATGAGGTGTGTGTACTAGGATGCGCAAATGCATCATCACTAAGGTGCTCTAATGCACTGGGGACAGTGTTTGGTAGCAAGTATTCCGCCATTTTGGATCTACTCTACACAATGTCTATTTTAGAATGCCTATGTGTGATAACTTATGTGGCCTAAGACAGGATCCTGCCTATTAACAAATGCCAATTCTAGACTGTATGAAATACAAGATTCTATCTTAAAGCCAGATAATTAATCATTAAGTGATTTTACCTTGGATTACCACAGTTGTATTATGGATCCTAGGAATCCAAACAGTGTAGAAAAACTACCATTTAACGAGTTGCTAACTCGTTAATGATCTGAATTAAGGTACGATCAGTGATAGTAACACTGTAATATTAAGAACAGGCCATGAATTGCTTCAGGAAATTAAAGCCAAAGTGAAGTGGCAATTCACAGTAGTTTGGATTATTCACTGATAAGGTAGAAATGCAATTAATAAAGACCTGACCCTAGCATAGCTCAGTGTTTAACACCCACGGCTTAAGGACAGGTCATAACATTAACTTCTAATGTAAGTGTGAATGAAACTCAATAACTGCTATAATGTATGCTCTGTTGCTACGGAAGAAATGCGTTTGACAAAAGCCCTATTTCAGAACGTAATAACTTAAAATTAAATGGATGCCATTATGCTGGTAAACAGTTGTAAGTATGAATAGTTTCCCAAGTATTATAACTGCTAGGACAATTATCCAATCATTTGTGCCTAATTAGACTTACAAGTACAAAGCCAAAGTTAAATGATAACTGGTCAAATGTCGACTTATATGAAAGAGAAATTGGCAGATACCAATTTTACTGAAAATTTGCTCTCGTCTGTAAAAAGAACTAGCAGTTTAATTTTGTTCTGGCTAAGCTATGTTTACAATTTCATGATTTTCTCGCTTTGAAACAAGTTTTACACATTGTCAAGACAGTGAATCAGAAATTGTACAAGTTTCGACAGTAGTTGCTAGGGGTAGCCGAGAGGAATGATATGTAATTTGAAATAGCAACCATTACCACTATGAGATCTCAAACATGGAGTGCACTGGATTTATATAATATCATGGTTACCTGAGCAGACAATTTGGGGAATCGGGTGTATAAATGGCTACAGACTCAAATGGGTAGTTTCAGAAATCCAAAAGTCAGAATAATATCAACTACTGGAGGACATGTGCTTAATTTTTAAGAAAAACAGGAACTCTAGAATTTAATCAAGTAAGTGGTTAATTAGATAGTGGGAATATTAATTACTAAGCCCTAAGACTTACACTATACACTTACATCAGCTCTTGTTCTTTAGAAGTAAGCCACGGTGGCTTATGAAGTCGTCAATCGGTTGAAATGCCGGTCCTCATTGCTGCCAGTTTCTAACCATAAACCAAAAATGATATAGTACGCTTATGATCATGTCGATAGTCACTTACAGAACTGGCAGTATGATCAGCGAACGAAAAGAAGAAGAATATAGTATGCGAGCACTCGAATTAAGTATCATTACATGCTAAACGGCAAAATTAAAGATCCCTCATGGAGCCCAAAGCTCAACATGGAATACTACACTACTCAAATCACAGCTACATTATATCTCAATGTACACTTTATCTGAACAACATACTCGCGTATTAGAAACCTAAGTATTAAGCAAACTGAAAATGTTGCATGCACTAAAAATCCAGACGCCCATGTAGAAAATCTTTGGCAAAAAGTGCTCATTTTTAACATAGCAATAGGTGAATAGATTGTCAGATTACCATATCAAAAGATTGCTGGTTCAAACATTACCATTGTGATGGCACACCCCTTTAAACATTAACATAACAATAGATTAGGCATTGGTACGGAGTGCAAATGCACCAGACTGTAATATGATAATAGGGTTATGCACATGGAAAATCTGACAGCGCTAAATTGACAGTAATGCAGATTCTCATACATTGCAACATTTACAAAATGCATAATTTGTCACATCGCCCAAACAAAATGGCCATAATTTCCTGTATACAATGTTGCTGTTTGATGTTGCTATGGGAAAGAGCAACCATATTCTGAAACATTGACTATCAAAAGAAACACGGGAGCATGAATATTGAAGAATAATTAACAACGCTGTCATGATTGGAATAGTGAATTAGCGTACATCTTATGTAAAGCAGAATACCGTGAGACCTGGCTCGTGTTTTAGAGACAGACCCGCTCATGACCAAAATCCAAGATCACCAGCCCAGATGATTTCAAAAATCAATAAACGGGAAAAATTATCTTTAAATGTCATAAGTGCATACACTTTCAGCAACATAATTCAGCAACCAAATTCTTACAAACTACCGCTTACTTCACGGATTTGATGACCAAATTTCAATTCGCTGTGAATTGGGTATAAAAGCATTAGGCCCCTATACTGCCACTGTGATTGCGCGAGGGTAGAAGATTTAACCACACGCTCAATACGGCCAAATACCCCATGTTGCTGAATGATCATACAACAATTACATGATGCCCATATGTTGCTAAATTATTACTAATAATTTATGAAATAATGGCAGCAATATTGTATCATCATTGAAACGGCAAAATGGTCTGCTTTAACGCAAATAGAGTGGCTTCAAAATATGGCTTAAAGTTGAATAACTTTGAGCACGGCATAACATTGAATGTACCTGATTAGTGCTATTATTATGAGCTACAGGTCAGCATAAAATTTAGGCAAATTTAATCGATAATTATTCGATTCACAACAGCCAAATCTAATAACAAATCCAGTCTGGTTTCATTATCCCCTCACAGCTCGCAAAACTCCGTTTTTAAGAGTGAAACATTATTCAAGACTGGATATTTAATGAACTAAGAATATAAGTATTTGAAACTATAGATCTGAAAATGTGGTATCGGAATTTAGAAAACATTTATCTCAAAGTTAACCTGCAACCTTGCCGACCAGCATTTAAACAAAGGCATGTTAATATTGATGACCAAATGAACATAAATTTTTTTTAAAAACTATATCAGCAAACAGGTAAACACCCGCTCCAGCATGATTGAATGCTGGATCGGATTCACCAAGGCAAATGATTGAGTGGCCACTTGAATCACATGTCTCTAACCAGCTACTGACCTAACTAGTGTGGAACTGAATTGAAAACTTAAATAAAACCTTTTATAAATATTGCACAATTCCATATACACTTTTTACAACACTCATTAAGTCATCATATTATATTAATCAGACACAAGTGCATTATTCACAGTTTATCTACACCCTCCCTCATGATCCCCTGTGCCATTTCCACAGCACATCATACACATATTGCTGTGAGGCACATTTGTACGATCGAATGAGAATTGTCTCATTCAATACATTCACATATGAGCGGTCTCTCACATTATTTTAGTATTAGTATTAAGCAAGACAAGGATAATGTGGTCATTAAACGCTGTTTTTGGCCTTCAACTATAACATACTTGTACAAAAGAGGGTTAGGCTATTTTAAATATAAACAACCACATTATCCAATATTACCATGTCTAACTCATACCAATACTAGAATGGATATTCACTCCATTCCACAATAATGTGACAATATGAGTTCTCAAGACAATCATTCACCCCTAACCCAAAATCAACCATTAAACATGATACATAATTTTACCGGTAACGTTACCACATGTTTTAACACTGAGCATGACATACATACACATAACAATTTTCGGACAAACAGTCTACAATACAATTTTAAAAGACCAATGCATTTCAAGTCTCTGTTCAAAAGACCATCAATGTCGAGCAACTATTGCCATACTGATAAAGGGGATTTGTTTAAGAAGTTACCAAATTGGTGAAGAAAATAACTCTTTCCCTTTCAGAATGAGAACTTCCTTTCGCAAGACTGAAGCTACTTATTATGATAAGGATAAAAGTGAAGTAGAAAGTTGCATGCGCTCATCAATTGAACGGACTTTTCGGTGCCTATCTCCAGGGTCCACATCTTGTATTTGCTATCATTACATAATCTTACCAAATGGTAATTCCACCCCTCTATGTGTCAATAGTATAGGATTAATTAATAATCTTTGAATAACTTTAGGGTAAAGCTCTCCTCCATTCTTGCCGTTTCTAACTCATGATGGCCCATAAGTCAATTCGAGATTCCTGATGAGGTCGACCCTATTTTAGAGCAGACAGGACCTTACCTTAGAGCGAGGGTGGTAATGATATACGTCGAATCTTTATTTCTCTCATGATCGAATTTCGGTGCTCCACATGCAATGGCCAACCTACCTGCCGATTTATTGCACCACCCATGCCCCCTTCCCATGAGGAAAGATAAAGCATGAATTTACAGAGAGGGATTGAAAGCATCTAACCATGATGTGGTTTACCTAACACATAGACGTCATTCCTTCTGTGCACATCTTGGGTCATCAAAATCAATAAATTACTTCTTACTGGCGCCAGTATGATAAAGGTTAGTGTCCATCATTCTCAGTGATTGTCTGAATGGCGGTTGAAACATTATATTGTGCATTTGTTGCATTTGGTTCTGTGGAACTCTATACATTTGATGTCCTCGACCTCTTTCTCGAGCTCTACATCGACCTCTGTATTGACCTCGACATCGAGATGGAAATCTTTGTAATTGAGAAGACTGTGGACTGGGTCGTCCTTCCAATGACATGACTTGTGGCTGTGTTAAACGTGAGGTCCCAAATTCCGGAGATATCATTCTATATGGTGCTGAAACTCGAGCAGGAACATGTACTTCATATTCCACTTCTGAGTCTTCCTCATCATCACTGGAGTCTGTTGCATCTGAATCGATACCTAAGTCTTTTATAGTGACAGGACTCCAGTCCTTGTACAAATCAGGAGCAATAGTACCCTGAGGTGCTTCTGATGTGTGCCCCTCAGTGTCTGGCTGAATTGAATCAGTGACTGTCACCTCTAATGTACCAGGAAAGGAGCTGTCTACCTCTAATTCAGAGAATGACGAATTGAGTTGAATTGGGTCCACAGTGATTGTATCTGAAACTGTTGAGGACGAAACATGAGATCACTTGATTTCCGGTCCATGTCAACAGCCAGCTCTCCAGATCACTTGGTACTGAATTACCAAGCTCAGATATGGATTCAGAGGGAATTTCAGTCCCTGATGAAAGGATTGACTCCACTATGGTAGGCGAATCTGGTACATTAGCGTGAACAGGTAAAGGTGTCAAACTGGGCAAAGAATCATTAAGAACGATATATCCTGTTCGATCATCTGAAAAACCAGTCTGACATGAGACATCATTTGGAAGCGAATGACGTATTTCAGAATCAGGTTCCTCACCAACACATAATTTGAGGCTATCAAAGTGCAACACATGGGTTTTGTTTTTCTGATCAGTCAGTTCATAGGTCATGTCTGACTTATGACTTAGGACTGTCCAAGGCCCTTTCCACTGATAACTCAGTTTTGGAGTGCGTCCTTGGTGTCTCTGACTGTCCTGAGCCCACACTTTATCACCACAAATATATGGCATTCTATATACTGCACGATCATGCCATGATTTCTGCCTTTTATGACCAATTTTTAGCTCTTCTCAAATTAGGACATGAGCTTTTTCCATGCACTGACATAAAAGTTCAACATACTTGGATGGACAGGTCTTTTCACCAGGAACACGAGGCATTGTAACGTCCAATGGCAAGACTAACTCATGTCCAAACATGGTGTACGCTGGAATGTAGCTAGTACTCGAGTGTACAGAAGTTTGGTATGCATGAAGGACATAAGGTAAACGTATATCCCACTCCTTTTGATTAAAGTTTACCTCTTTTGTCAACATAGCAGCCATTGTCCGATTAAAGCGCTCAACCATTCCATCACCTTGGGGTTGTCTTAATTTTAAGAAGTTTGCACATTTCTTGGAAAAGACAACTCTCGAACTTTCTACCCTGTTCAGTATGCAGAGCTACAGGCATTCCAAAGTGGCAAAACACCTGCTCTACTAATACTGTTGCAACTGTTGATGCTTCCTGACCAGGAAGGGCAAATGCTTCGACCCACTTCGTGAAGTAATCTTGGAGGACAATTATGTACTTGTTCACCCTGGCACTAGCTGGAAGTGGGCCAAAGATATCAACAGCTACACTCTCGAAGGGTCCACCCACAATTTTTGTTTTCAGGGCCACAGCCTGGGTTCTAGGACCAGTCGTCCTACGTTGGCATGGTTCACACTTGGTAATCCAGATTTTTATATCAGCTGTAACACCTGACCAATGAAATCTAGATTAAATTCTCTCTCATGTACGTTCTACAGCCATGTGACCACAGTTATCATGTAGTTGTTCTAAAACCTGAACTCTCAAACTCTTAGGACATAACATTTGATCATTCTTGTATAGTATCCCATTTACTAACTGTAATTCATTAAACCATTGGTAGTAATATTTTACATCAGGAGGAAGTGGACTAGCATCTTTGACAGGACGATATCCAGACTTTACCCACTCATAAACCTTTTAAAGGATGGGGTCAGATTGTTGAGCCAAGATAACAGCCCTTCTGCTCCAGTGTTCACCTTCTAAGGGTTGAAATTCTGGAACTTGGTTATGGATTATGGCAACCTGACCATCCCCTCCAAATTCGGTAACCTATGCTCTTGCTTTTCGACTGAGAGTGTCTGCATTGCCATGGGCATGTCCTGATCTATGCTCCACAGTAAATTGAAATGTTTGAAGAGCCTCTTGCCAATGGGCAATTTGGCCCTCGGGGTCCCTTTTGTCTTTCAACCATTTCAAGGATGCATGATCAGTTCGCGGAATAATGTGGTGCCCTTACAGAAAATGCTTGTAGTACTTTGTGAAGTACACTGCTGCCAGTAACTCTTTCCTTGTGATAGCATAATTTCGTTCGGTCATGTCCAAGGATCGAGATCCATAGCATATAACCCTTTCCTCCCCATCCTGAATTTGAGACAGTACAGCACCAATTCCAAAGTCGAAGCGTCCGTATCTAAAATAAAAGGCAGGGCTTGGTCAGGATAGGCCAGAGCATGTGCATTGGTCAATTTATGCTTAAGGGTACTGCAGGCTTCCTCGCAGTCAGGTGTCCAATCAAATGGGTGATCTTTTTCTGTGAGCCTGTACAAGGGCTTGGCCAGTTCAGAAAAATGGTCAATAAAGCATCTAATTTTGGCAGAGACCCAAATAGCTTCTGGTTTCAGTCACAGATTTAGGTGTCGGCCAATCAGCAACACTTAATTTTTCCTGGATCAGTTGATACCCCCTTTTCAGATATTACATGACCCAAGAATTCGAACTCACTACGGAATAGTTTACGCTTCTTTGGCTTCAGTTTTAAATTCGCATCTTTTAGATGATGTAGAACCATTTGAAGATGTTTAAGTGCCTCCTCAAAAGTGGCTCCATAGACTACAACATCATCAATATAACAGAGGCAAATTTGCCATTGAAGTTGGACTAAAACTTGTTCCATAAGACGCTCGAATGCACTAGGAGCATTGCATAAGCCAAATGGCATTTTTCTGAACTGGAAAAAGCCATCCCTACAAATGAGTGCAGTCTTCTCACGGTCCTGTTCATCCATAGCGACCTGCCAGTATCCACTGGCCAAATCCAGTGTGCTATAGCACGCTGTACTGGATAGTGTATCTAGGACCTGATCAATATGAGGTAAGGGGTAAGCATCATTGACAGTTAAGTCATTAAGACGATGGTAGTCAATACAGAAACGTAGACTGCCATCCTTCTTAGTAACCAGGGGGTATGTTCACAAAGGTGTCGTTTGCCTTAACAGCATCATTATGGTATCGTTGAGAAAAATTGGGTGATCACAAACATGTTGTTAAAAGAGAATTTCATCAACGACGTCATTAATTTAAGGGTGGCCTGTAACCTGTCATTGGCATGTCGTTTTTGCACGATTGTGTCATTAGGAGTGAAATCGTACATTTGTATGCTTAGTATTATATGTATATACTGCCAGACCTAACAGAATACTATAACTATCAGTCAAGGCAGCAGTGTTTTTCTAAATTCAAAGAGATTTGAGGCGTCGAAGAGCAATTTCAAGGCTGAGAATAATCAGGGATAGGTTGAATCCTATTGACTTCATGCAAGATTCTCTTCTAATAGAAATGTATCGTCTGGACTATATTGTATTTGTGTGGACAACTAGAGGCAGACTTACAACGTGCTACACATCGTTCAACAGCATTGCCACTCTCTATACAAATAGTTGCTGCATTGAGATATTTTGCCACCGGCAGTTTTCAAGCAGTAACTGGTGATGTTCATGGAATTAGTCGCTTCTCAGTTTCCCGGTGCATACACGCTGTGGGCCTGTCGATCGTGAACAGATTACTTGAAATATATGTAAAGTTTCCGATCGAGCAAAGAGAGATTCTAGTTACCAAGGAGGGCTTTTACAATCTAGCAAACTTTCCAAATGTGTATGGTGCATTGGACGGCACACTTATTCCTAGTAAAGCACCATCCGAAGGCGAGCATTTGCATTTCAGCCATAAAGGATATCATGCCATTAATGTCCAATGTTTCCTAGCCTCAGATGGCCGATTCCTTGATGTTGTTGCTAGATGGCCAGGTGCGACTCAAGGAGAAACTGAATTATCTAATCAATTTGAGGTAGGAAATGTAACTGGAGGATGGTTACTAGGCGACTCGGGCTATCCCTTGTTACTGTGGCTACTGACACCGATACAAATACCGACAACTAGACCAGAGCAAGACTACCAGGTCATCTTGTGAGCGACGATTTGGCATTTGGAAATCTCGTTGGCGATGCCTACATAAATCCGATGGCAGCATGATGTTTGTGCTCGATCACTGTCTCAAAGTTATCATCTGCACTACCATGTTGGAAAACATCTGTAAAGAGAGACATCTTCGATATCCAGACCTAGAAGTAGTAGAGGAAGATGTTGATTTAGGTGGGGAAGAAAATGACGATAACAATCCACTTCTAGAAGATGGGTGCAGAACAAGAAATCAGGTCATACACAATTACTTCACCATCTAAAGGTATTTGATATGACTTATATTTTTAATGTTAACAACAAAATTACAAATTGCCCAATCATCATAAAAGATATCTTGTTGGGCCATGCATGTCAGTCTATACACGCACGCAGTCATAGACGCACATGGATATGTACATATAGATGCACATGCGCACACATGCGCACGCGCACACATGCACACACACACACACACGTGCACACGCACATGAGAGTGACACCCACAACCATTTTATGTCAAACAGCATGGATGGAGTAAAGTGTCATAAGTGGACCATATTTTAGTAGATCACATACATTCCACACCCATCCAATTTATACTACGGCCTTTATCTCATGTGTTCCGAATATGATTGCAACATTGCCAATGCACACTTGCACATAGGCACACAGCTAATACAGACAGTTTAACTTAAGGCTACCTGCCTTTAATGCCTAAACTGGACAAAATCGATCTCTGTAGTGCTCTCAGAAAATGTCCATTTGCAGACTGAGAAACGTCAATTTTTTAAAACCAAATATTTCTGGCTACAGTGTGAACAAAAATAATCCTGTATTTGGCTGCAAATGGACTATTCTCTGTACATGAGAAAATTGGATTTCCTATCCTTACCAAAAATCCTGTTTATCGATTACTGCTATATTTTGAGCAATGCATGTACATATGACAATATCACTGGACAGAGTATATGGAAAAGGAATGCTAAATTTTAGGATGGAGAGGAACAGCAATGTGTGTACTGCGTATGAGATGTCAGGCCGACATGACAGTTGTAGGTGGTGATTGCATTATAAAGAGAACCTCACCACATAAAGAGTCTATTACTCACATGTAGCACTGGTTTAAGCGAAAAATATTAAAGAGCAAAATGTTAACTTAACCTTGATATTAAAAGACACGATAAATTCATTTAACATAATTCATGTTTAATGTATGCGATTACGTTATATATTTTGATATTTCTGCATCAAATCATATACAATTGCATCTGAATCTTGATTATTCTCAGGAGGGCCCTCTCTCATCAAATGTTTCACGATCTTTTCGAGCAATGAAATCTTCTGCCTGTCAAGCTCCAGCCTCTGCTTTTCGACATCTAGTTTCTGCTTCTCAACATCCAGTTGCTCGGTTTCCAGGCAAAGTCTTTTCTGCTCAATATCCAGCAGATCAAGACTAAAATCAGATTGGTCTTCCTTTACCATAGATGATTTATACCTGTTGCTATAACATAGAGAAAAAACAACATACCAATTCATTTATCACTGTATGTATGTGCAGTGACAGAATGGCATGATGGGCTACAAATGCCAGTACGAGAATCCCGATGTGACAATTAGATTTGGGTGGCTAACTACGTTACCATAATCGCGACATGATAAACAATTATTAACAAGAGAGAGAGAGAGAGAGAGAGAGAGAGAGAGAGAGAGAGAGAGGATACGTATATGTGTGTTCATACATGCTTCTGTCCGTCCATGTGTTTGTCTGGCTGTTTGACTGATGGGAATGCTGAGTAACTGAACAAACGACAAACAGTCAGGCAAACAAACAGACTGACGGGCACGTGCATGCACACACATGCGCAGCTTCCCACCAAATTATACTACCACCTTCATAAAAAGTGTATCAATAGTTTGGGTTCGTTTGCTAGTAAAAAGCAAGCTTAAAGAAATCGGAGCCAGCAATGATATTTATAGTTAATTACCTGATAGATTGCTTAGGATTGTTCGGTGGACAGTCATCATTTGGTGGTTGACCGTCGATAGCGGCGAGTGGTTGCTGTTCAAATGGTTCATTCCTAGGTGTCTTTTCGTCGATAATTTTAGATGTTGATGTTAGTGATTTTGATGCCAATACTGATTTCGATGCTGATATTAGTGTTGATGATTCTATAGATGCTGATGGTGTTGTTGATGTTAATGTCGATGCTGGTGTCGATGGTGATTCTGGTGTTGGTGTTGACAGTGATGGGGAATCCGAAACAACAGCTTTGAGTCTTGATGATAAGGTGTCAATACTAGTTGCAATCCCTGTAACTGCCGTCTCTCCGATAACGTCAATGACCTTAGTCTTGGTCGGTGTAAGGACAATCGCCTTGCCACCACCACCCATTTTCTTTTGCATTTTTTGGCAATTTTGTTCTTTTATTTTGATGATGGAAGACCAATCTCTCCATTTTCTATGAACTTCGTCCACTGTCTGGTTCACAGGTGCAACAGCATTTACGCTATCCATTACAGCCAACCACCCATCTTGTTTTGCCTTGTTGGTAACCGTGTCACTGAATTTGCTAAATAGTATTAGTCGACGATTAGCAACAGAATCCACTAGTGCCTCCAGCTCTTCATAGCTAAATTTTGGCCTTCACTTTGTGGTATCCGACATCGTGGCAAGATTCTACCTGATGAACATCATTCAGGTACACCGCAAATTATATAGGCAAAACATACATGGGGTGAGAGTGAAACCCATACATGATTTGTCGATGTCATTTCAACGACAGTGTGCTTCCCCTTCCAATGACAATAGGTAGACGAGGCAATAACGAATAGATAATGACACCCTCGTCTAACTGTCGTAAACAGTAACACTATGGCGTCGTAAACTTGGTTAACGACATTGCTAAACAGCCTATTTAATGACACCTTTGTGAACATGACCCCAGAACAATTGGACTAGACCATAGAGAGACTGAGGGTTCTATTATACCAGTTCTTAACATGTCTTCCACATGTTTCTTGCTTTCTTCTTCTTTGTGAATAGGCAACCTTCTAACAGGCTGCCTAACAGGATGGTGCCACTGTGTGGCAATCCGATGCTTGACTTGGGTAGTAGTACCCAAGTCTAGATCTCCAGAGGAAAAGGTAGTGGCATAATGACTCAATAGATCTTGTACTGATGTTATTTGTTCTGCATTTAAACCTTCAGAAGTCTGCTCAAACAAGGCATGTAAATGATCAGGAAGTGGGCTGACTGACTTGGGCAAAGATGATGTTAATTCCAAATCTACAGTCTGAATGTTATTTATTTCTAACAAATGACCCACATTTGCTCCTTTTCTCAATCGTACAGGATGGCTGTTTGAGTTGAACAATTGGAGGGGAACAGAAGCATCTGATAGTTCTACCAATGTTCGGGGAATAGCCACTTCCATTTCCTCCATGAACTCATGTGAAGGCTCCAGCAACGCAATTTGGGCATGAAGGCAAGCACGATTTGTGCTTGCCCACATGACCACATCACTGGATGGAGGAACGGTAATATCTTTAGTGATTGTTAAAGCAGCAGTACCATAAAGGGGACGTCTATGATTTACAGGAATGCGGCAACAACTTACTTCCATTTCACCATGATGACAATGAATAACTGCATTGATTGACTCTAGGAAATCAGCCCCAAATAAAACATCCTGCTGAAGGTCTGCCACAAAAACAAGATGTTGAAAGGGCATGCCTTAGATGTTGATAGGCATAACCCCCTCACCAATGCATGTTAAAGATGCTCCACTTACCTCACATAATTTGGAGGAGGGTGTGAACAAGCATGGACGTTCTCTTTCAGGGAGACTATTAAAAATGGAAGTCTTAATTATGGTGACACTGGCACCAGTATCAGTGGTAGCCAGAGCCTCCACCCCTGCAACAAGACATGGACAAGTCAACATGTGGCTTGACTGTGGTAAAGGTATGGTTACAACTGGCTGCTTGCAATCTGGTTGCTGGTGGGGAATGATATTGGGAGTGTTGTACTGCTGCTCTAATTGAATACATATAGACTCTGCTTCTTGTCGTAATGTTGGGTTTGCAGACATAAAAGGTCCCACCTTACGCTTTTGCTGCACTGAGTTATTATAAGTAACAGCTTTCTTTGGTCAGGGTTCAGTAGACTGTGATCGAAGGAGAGCAGAGGCAAGTTGACTAACTTCCTGTTGATGAAGCCTCTCTAACCGTTGCAATTCTTCCTCTAGACGAGCTATTGTTCGTTTTGGGCAATGATGAAAGCTATGTCCAAATTCTTTACATGAACCGCAAGGCCATGTCATAGATGGCATAACAGTACGCCCGGCAAAACCATCACAAAGTGAATTGTGGGAGCGACCAGAGCCTTGTTTGGATTCAAAAGTACGAGCTTTGTATTTATGAAAGGCTACTGGTCGCTCATCCACAGTAGCCTGACTTGTTTTAAAGATGGGGAAGGAGAATTAGGAACAACACCCACCTCCCCATTAGTTTTGGCTAATCGCTCAGCTGGTGGGGGCCACTGATGGAGTCTGACTAACAGGCCTGTAAGTCTGATTAAAGTATGGATTGCCAATCAGTCGATTAAACAATTAAAGGATGGGGTGCTTGGCTAACATTCATTTGAGTTCTTACTAAATGTGTTAATTGAGCCACCTCCTGACGTAATTGCGACACTTCTGTTGCAATACCAGTAGGATTGATAGCATTTGTATTAGGCTGAATTGGTGATGAAGTAGAAGTAGAAATAGCAGTTTCTGGCTTAACTTCTGACTCTGCTGTGTCTGGATTAACTTCTGACTCTGCCTTTAATCTTTGCATCTGTTGTCGATTCTTCTTTAATGATGGGGATTTCTTTGGTCGGTTTTAAGTATTTTCATTTGAAGGCTCAGATGCATTATCAACAGCTTGCACTGGCCGAATCTCTTGCTGTATGTGTTTTTGTCTTTGTAGAAAACCTTCTATTCGGAGCCCTGCTCTAATGAGATCAGCAAGGTTGCTCAAGTTAAGTTGAAATAGTCTATCCTTTAGGATTGGATTTCCTGACAGAGATTTCATGAAAGTATCAACTTGCATATTATATCTTGTAATAGCATCAACTGTAGGATACGCATTAACTACCATTTTCCTCACTGTCTGACCAAGTTCTTCTAGGGTTTGTATTGGTGCCCAACATAGACTTCTAAGAGCCAGTCTACTATTTTCTGCTTCCATTGGATCCCCAAAGCGTTCATGGAGAGCTGCTACAGGATGATAGAAGGAGACTCGATTCATTGTTGGCATATCGATTAACAACTTCAATGCAGCACCTTTCAGATTGGCGGCTAGATATGCTCCTTTCTCTTCATCACTCCAGCAATTAATATTTGGGATTATATCAAACTGGACTAAGTATTCTTCTAAAGAAGTTTCACAACAAAAACTGTGGAAGCATGACTTTCCGACCTAATCCTGATCACATTATAGTTTGTTCTTGTGGACGACCTTGGGATTTTGTGAGAATAGGATGTCTACTTTTCTTATTATTTAGGTTTGTAAAGGGACTTGGAACAGGAGTGGGAAGCAGCTCCTGGCAGTACTCGACTATTACGATAATTACCAGTTTGACCTCTTTGTTGGGTTAAACTACAATTAGTAAACAAACGAGTGTCATTTAAGGCTGGAGTTGGGTCAACTCCTGCAAACATATAATTCTCACCATCATGACGATGACCAACATTTCCAACAGTTGAATCAGTGGATTTGTAAGTCTGGATACCATTGGACACCCTTACAGGTGCTAAGAAATAACCTGAGTAGTAATGGGCGTTTGTCCCACCCCCCAAGGTGGTCAGCACTCTTTTGGGCCCCACATCGGGCGCCATTTGTAGCGAGTTTTGGTGGTGGTTCAGGGTTGGAATCTGGGGTCGATTTAATTGGGAAAAACTGGGTGGTGGTCGTATAGCCGTAATATGAGAAGTATTCTTTGGTTCTACATTCTCTGAATGCAGATTCAAAGAATGCTTCCCTCGCGTAAAAGCTGTTTGAAGGGGCGGTACAGGGCGATCCTGTAAATGAAAACGAAAATTTGTATTCAAGCCCGGATTTGGCTTCGGAACCATATGTGATATCACACAGTTGGTTAATTAGCTCATCCACACATTCCCTCATCTTGTATAACTCACTCACGCTTACTACATGAGACTGGGGAGAGGAACCACTGGGAGGCTCTGGATAACCAGAAGACTCAGTGGTTCAGCACCGCATTGTCCATAAAAGAGAGGGCCATCTGCTGTCCTGAAGCAACCTGAGAAAGAGTGTCAATCAAAGGGGTAGACATATTTCCACAAGGAGGAACAGAAAAATCACTTGCAGGAACAGAACAATAACTAGAAGGAAAAATATCTCCACTAGTGTGACTATCCTGGAAACCTTCCAAAGAACTAATATTTCAATTTGTATCTTTCTCATTAGTACTCCAGCCGTCATTGCTGTAATCAATGTCATACCCATCTTCAAAGTGATCCTTAGCGTATATAGTGACTCCATCTTGAAACGTCACATGTGATTCTGAGATGCTGTGTTGAGGTCGCATCTCAATTCCTAATTGAGTGTGTGTACTAGGATGTGCAAATGCATCATCACTAAGGTGCTCTAATGCACTGGGGACAGTGTTTGTTAGCGAATATTCCGCCATTTTGGATCTACTCTACAATCTCTATTTTAGAATGCCTATGTGTGATAACGTATGTGGCCTAAGACAGGATCCTGCCCATTAACAAATGCCAACTCTAGACTGTATGGGATACAAGCTTATATCTTAAAGCCAGATAATTAAGTGATTTTACCTTGGATTACCTCAGTTGTATTACGGATCTTAGGAATCCAAACAGTGTAGAAAAACTACTATTTAACGAGTTGCTAACTCGTTAATGATCTGAACTAAGGTGCGATCAGTGATAGTAACACTGTAATAAGTGGCAATTCACAGTAGTGGGGGATTAATAATGTCCTTTCACAAAAGAATAATTAAATACAAGTTTGTATTATTCACTGACAAGGTAGAGATGCAATTAATAACGACCTAGCCCTAGCATAGCTCAGTGTTTAACACCCACGGCTTAAGGACAGGTCATAAGATTAACTCCTAATGTAAGTGTGAATGAAATTCAATAACCGCTATAATGTATGCTCTGTTGCTACGGAAGAAATGCGTTTGACAAAAGCCCTATTTCAGAACTTAATAACTTAAAATTAAATGGATGCCATTGTGCTGGTAAACAGTTGTAAGTATGAATAGTTTCCAAGTATTATAACTGCTAAGACAATTATCCAATCATTTGTGTCTAATTAAACTTACAATGATTCAATTAAATGATATAGAATAAGTTACATAAATAAGTTATTAACTGCTAAGGGAACGGACTGTTAACTGATCATTTTTACTGAATTAAGGTTACAATGATTCAATTAAATGATATAAGCCATGAAGCAGTTGGATTGTCAATAGGTTCCCAAGTTATTAACTGCTAAGGGAACTGAATGTTAACTGATCATTTATACTGAATTAAGTTCACAAAGATTCAATTAAATGATATAGGCCATGAAACAGTTGTACTGTCAATAGGTTCCCAAGTTATTAACTGCTAAGCGAACTGAATGTTAACTGATTATTTATACTGAATTAAGGTTACAAAGATTCAACCAAATGATATAAGTCGTGAGGCAGTTGTAAGGTCAATAGGTTCCCAAGTTACTAAGTGCTAAGGGAACTGAGTGTTAACTGATCATTTATACTGAATTAAGGTTACAAAGATTCAATTAAATGATATAAGCCGTGAAACAGTTGTAATGCCAATAGGTTCCCAAGTTATCAACTGCTAAGGGAACTGAATGTTAACTGATCATTTATACTGAATTAAGGTTACAAGTACAAAGCCAACGTTAAATGATAACTGGTCAAATGTCGACTTATATGAAATAGAAATTGGCAGATACCAATTTTAATGAAAATTTGCTCTCGTCTGTAAAAAGAACTAGCAGTTTAATTTTTTTCTGGCTAAGCTATGTTTACAATTTCATGATTTTCTGGCTTTGGAACAAGTTTTACATATTGTCAAGACAGTAAATCAGAAATTGTACAAGTATCCACAGTAGTTGCTAGGGGTAGCCGAGAGGAGTGATATGTGATATGAAATAGCAACCATTACCACTATGAGATCCCAACCATGGAGTGCACTGGATTTATATAATATCATGGTCACCTGGACAGACAATTTGGGGAATCGGGTATATAAATGGCTACAGACTCAAATGGGTAGTTTCAGAAATCCAAAAGTCAGAATAATATCAACTACTGGAGGACATGTCCTTAATTTTTAAGAAAAACAGAAACTCTAGAGTTTAATCAAGTAAGTGGTTAATTAGATAGTGGGAATAGAATTAACTAAGCCCTAAGACTTACACTATACACTTACATCAGCTCCTGTTCTTTAGAAGTAAGCCACGGTGGCTTATGAATTAGTCAATCGGTTGAAATGCCGGTCCTCATTGCAGCAAATTTCTAACCATAAACCAAAAATGATATAGTATGCTAGCACTCGAATTAAGAATCATTACATGCTAAACAGCAAAATTAAAGATCCCTCGTGGAGCCCAAAGCTCAACACGGAATACTACACTACTCAAATCACAGCTACATTATATCTCTATATA
Source organism: Chaetoderma sp. LZ-2023a (assembly GCA_034401795.1). NCBI lineage: Eukaryota > Metazoa > Mollusca > Caudofoveata > Chaetodermatida > Chaetodermatidae > Chaetoderma > Chaetoderma sp. LZ-2023a. The sequence goes on from CM067360.1 coordinate 56,364,970, forward strand.
CACTTTATCTGAACGACGTACTCGCGTATTAGAAACCTAAGTATTAAGCAAACTGACAAAAATTCCAACTAGCACATCAACTAAGAGAACTCGGCGTCCTACACGCCATACACCAGCTAGGGCAATTAAAGGTCGGACCCAGAGTCCAATTTTTACCTGGAAGTTCCGAAAAATGTTGCATGCACTAAAAATCCGGACGCCCATGTAGAAAATCCTTGGCAAAAAGTGCTCATTTTTAACATAACAATAGGTGAATAGATTGTCGGATTACCATATCAAAAGATTGCTGGTTTAAACATTACCATTGTGATGACACACCCGTTTAAACATTAACATAACAATAGATTAGGCATTGGGACGGAGTGCAAATGCACCAGACTGTAATATGCTAATAGGGTTATGTACATGGAAAATCTGACAGCGCTAAATTGACAGGAATGCAGATTCTAATACATTGCAACATTTATAAAAAAAATGCATAATTTGTCACATCGCCCAAACAAAATGGCCATAATTTCCTGTATACAATGTTGCTGTTTGATGTTGTTATGGGAAAGAGCAACCATATTCTGAAACATTGACTATCAAAAGAAACACGGGAATATGAATATTGAAGAATAATTAACAACGCTGTCATGATTGGAATAGTGAATTAGCGTACATCTTATGTAAAGCAGAATACCGCGAGACCCGGCTCGTATTTTAAAGACAGACCCGCTCATGCCCAAAATCCAAGATCACCAGCCCAAATGATTTCAAAAATCAATAACCGGGGAAAATGATCTTTAAATGTCATAAGCGCAGACACTTTCAGCAACGTAATTCAGCAACCAAATTCTTACAAACTACAGCTTACTTCACGGATTTGATGACCAAATTTCAATTCACTGTGAATTGGTCATAAAAGCGTTAGGCCGCTATACTGCCACCTTGACCGCGCGAGGAATTATTCACGCGTGGAAGATTTAACCATACGCTCAATACGGCCAAATACCCCATGTTGCTGAATGATCATACAACAATTACATGATGCCCATATGTTGCTAAATTATTACTAATAATTTATGAAATACAGGCAGCAACATCGTATCATCATTAAAACGGCAAAATGGCCTGCTTTAACGTAAATAGAGTGGCTTCAAAATATGGCTTAAAGTTGAATAACTTTGAATACGGCATAACGTTGAATGTACCTGATTAGTGCTATTATTATGATCTACAGGTCAGCATAAAATTTAGGCAAATTTAATCGATAATTATTCGATTCACAACAGCCAAATCTAATAACAAATTCAGTCTGGTTTCACTATCCCCTCAAAGCTCGGGGTTTTTTTAGAGCGAAACATTATTCAAGACTGGATATTTAATGAACTATGAATATAAGTATTTGAAACTACAGACCTGAAAATGTGGTATCGGAATTTAGAAAACATTTATCTCAAAGTTAACCAGCAACCTTGACGACCAGCGTTTAAACAAAGGCAGAATAATATTGATGACTAAATGAACATAAATATCTACAGTTCAGCGTAAAATTTAGGCAAATTTAATCGATAATTATTCGATTAACAACAGCCAAAATGCATTCTTTAAATTTGTACAAGTGGCAATTGCGCTAAAATATTTGAAACCATAAAGACTGGAAGCCGTTACTGGCCTAAACATCAACGACTTTCAGCACCATTGATAGGACAATTTTCAACCAGATTAGAGAATTTCTAATAACAAATCCAGTTTTGTTTCAGTATCAATGCACTATCCAGTAGAACCTAAGATATTGAAGCAAAATTGAAATGTCCGCTAAGATGAACGGATGGAGGGGCTGACAGACGGATGAACGGATGAGTTTGAGCAAACAATAAAATTCTCCTTCAACAGAAATTTAATGTTTCAATAATATACTCCAATTAAATCTCTGGTTATCAACGAAAAACGGGAATATACAAGGATTTACACCTGTCAAAGAAGTAGGAACCTAAGCTATAGAAGAAATGCTAAAATATTCCCGGATTTAGACATGTCCAGCAAGATGAACGGCCGGGCGTGCGCACGAGCAGGTAGACTGATACAGTATATGAGGCTTCTTCAAAGAATCAGAACCAACCTATGGGTCTAAAGTTGTATCAATAAGCTCCCAATAGAACCTAAGTTATTGAAGAAAACAATGAAACGTTGTTACATTTTGATACGTTCTGCACCTGCAAGATGAACGGGCGGACAGACGAACGAAGACACTGATGGATGGAGAATCCGAGTGCAAATTAATCACACGCGTTCTAATACGATGATGAAACCATAAAAACACCTGAAAGTGGCGCCGCTGCTGCGACATCTGCTTCTACAGCCGCTACTATTGCCTCTGCTGCTACTGTTACTACTTCTGCTACTGTTAGGGTTACTACTACTACTACTACTACTACTACTACTACTACTACTACTACTACTACTACTACTACTACTACTACTACTACTACTACTACTACTAGCACCACCACCACCGTTGCCATCCCCACCAACGTCCCGCTCCGCTGCCACTACCACTACCACTACCACTACCACCACCACCACCGCCACTACTACTACTACTACTACTACTACTACTACTACTACTACTACTACTACTACTAGTACTGCTGCTGCTGCTGCTGCTGCTGCTACTACTACGACCACTAATACACTACCACTACCACTACCACCATTATCACCAGTACCAGCACCACAACTACCACCATCACAACAACAAGTACAACTACCACCACAACCACTACAACTAACACCACCACGAGCCCAACCGTTGCCGGCGTCATCCCCGCCCCGCTCCTCTGCCACTGCCACTGCCACTGCCACTACCATTACCACTACCACTACCACCACTACCACTACCACTACTACTACTACTATTACTACTACTACTACTACTACTACTACTACTACCACTACCTCTTTTTTTTTAAATCCGACGCTGACGCGGTCGGACAAACTTCACGGAGGAACTCCTTTAAAAAGGCTTGCAAACTCCCCAGAAAAAACACCTGGTGAACTAGTAAGCCTGATTAATATTACACCAAGACAAAAGATAAATAATGAGCATTAATACAATCTATAAATACATATGGCTTAAATAGTATAGATACAAAACAATAAGCTGATAAAGATCCGATAGCAAAACAAAACTTAACAAAGGCATTACAATTCAACCCAGGTGTAGTAGTAGACCCGTGTGGCGAGTGCAACTATCCAACAAATGAAAAGTGCCTCGTCAATCAATGACAAATAAGTCAATCATTGACGCCAGTGGGCTGATTCTTTAAAGATCAGCGGGCGTGGTAGCATTTGGGTAGTATAATACATATAGTCGGCAGAAAAATTACAGAAAAGTACATGGAAATAGATGGCGCTCTTGTTCACATTTTTGATTTACTTTGTTGTAAGGTTTTGTAAATTACCAGGGAACAAATAACCCTATAAAACCCTGTGCAAGTTTCTAAAATTACCCGGGACGATTTTATAATTCAATGGCAACTTACTTTATCGATTGATTATTAAATTACCCCAGTCTGTTTATTTGTTAACATGAATTATTAAACATAACAATATCAAAGTGCAGACTAAAATGAATTACAGGACACAGATTAATTAAAAGACACAGATAAATCAGCTGTAGTAATTAAATGATTTAAGCTAGTGCAGGCTCATATGTCCTTGAATACTTTTTCTTTACCATGCTGCTTTAACCTAAAATATTCGCAAGGAATATGATTCAGCAGCAATGAACGAAATATCGCCTTTATTGCTCTATTGTGATTGCCCATAGATGGATTTTTCGTCTGTGCACACCGATGTTTCCAAATGGCACAAACACCTATGGTTAGCATTGTTATTAAAATAGTCCTTTCAGACTTTATGATATTTACACTGCTTGATCCAAATTCTCTAAAAAAGATTACATGCGTTTCTAGAACAATGGGCTTCGCTCCAAACTGTGCCAGGATCTGGCTGATATAGTCCCAAAATTGTGACGATATTGGACATTCCGCAAATAAATGCTCGATTGTTTCCTCGTCTGTTTGACATAAGGAACACCTTTCAGACGTCGTAATATTGCACTTGTATGCCAAGTGTCCCACCCATAGCCGTAGATGTAGTAATTGTCACAATAAATCACGAGCCATATTTGGTATGTATGGAGAATGTAAGATTTTCCATACATTTTTCCAACTGGATGGTTTATAGCTTGAGTCATCCCATCTCCTAATTGCTATGAGAGGTGTTACTTGTTTTCGTCTCATAATGTGGTACCATTCCTTGGATCTCATATTGTATTTTAACATCTCATCATCAAGAACTAATGCAGGTGGTGGAGTCAAACAATTATTATTTACATTTGGCAGACGAAACCATTCAATTGGTACAGCATGTTTTATTTTATTTAGCAACCACTCGACATCTATATGCCTCATATGTGTTTTTCTAGCTACTTCTTGCATTGAAATCCATCTACGTGTTTGAGGGTGTATCATATCAGATAAATGTTGAATGCCATATTTTGCAAAGGACGGTAGATAAAGTACTGCATTGTTATAACATATATTACTATTGCCCCACAATTGCTGTTCTAGTACTTCCTTCCAGAACATAGGTGGAGGCATGTATCTGTCAAGTATTTCTAACTCCTTAGCTTGATCTTTAAACACATCTGGTATCATTTGGCTATTTGGAGGTGGCTTCTTTGAGGTAAAAACATGCTCCGCCAGAAATGGTTCTACAATTCTCTTGATGAGAGCTCGGGAAACACATGCCCACGTCTCATCTGATGTAATAAGATCATTCAAAAAGTTTAACCTTAAAGAAACATATTTCACTTTAATATCAATTAAATCAAGTCCTCCTTCTAACTTAGCAGTATTGAGAACATGATGGGAAACTAAATGATTCTTTTCTTCCCATATGAATGACACTATCAACTCATTAACCTCCTTTTCTACATGTTTCGGCATGTGTACAACAGATGCTGTATACCACAGCCCCGATAATACCAAGTTGTTGACAACAGACACTCTACCAAAAATTTAAAGACGACGACGCTTCCAATTTGCTAATATTCTCTTAAGCTTAGATACTCGTTCATTCCAATTTTGTGTTGTATTCGGTTTCCTGCTAAAATAGATGCCTAAAATCTTAATGGTATCATTAGACCATTTGATTTCAAGTGGCTGGTCATTCTGCTCTTTCCATGGCCCCAAAAATAATCCTTCGGATTTTCCTTTATTGATTTTCAAACCAGATGCATTTTGGAACTTTTCTAGTACGTGGGTTAAAATTGCAAAATCATTGTTTGAACTAGCAAACACAGTTGTGTCATCAGCATATTGTGACAGCTTAAGTGGTCTTTCTATGCCACGAATACATATGCCTTGAAAGTTATTATTTTGCCTCAATGCTATGCCAAGGGATTCCATCACAATAACAAATAATAATGGCGATAGGGAACACCCCTGTCTAACACCACGTTCTAAGCCAATTTCTCTGGATAATTGATTGTTCACTAAAAAGCTACTCTTGATATCCGTATATAAAATCTTAACCCATTTAATAAAGTTTGAGCCTAACCCAAACGATTGCAAAGAATTAAAAAGAAAATCCCATTCCACATGGTCAAATGCCTTTTCGTTGTTCAATGCAATCACAGCTGAAGGGATTCTATCCTTCTCAACCAATTGTATAAGGTCTCTTATTAACATGGTATTGGTTAAAATTGTCCTCCTAGTTACAGCACATGTCTGCTCTGTTCCAATGATCGCTCCTAATACACTACCTAGTTTCAATGTTAGTGCTCTGGATATTATTTTGTAGTCTACACATAGTAGAGAAATTGGTCTGAAATTCTGAATTAGACGTCTGTCATTTCGTTTATATATTAGCCTTACGTATGCCCTAGTCATAGTTGGTGGTAAATGGCTTTTTCTCAAATATTTCAGTGGCTAATTCTTCCATTATTGGACCTACAATGTGCCAAAACGTTTGGTAAAATTCCACTGAAAGGCCATCACAACCCGGTGATTTTTCTAGTTTCATACCTTTAACGGATTTAGTTAAATCTTCTAGAGTTAAGAGTTGATCACAAAATTCACTGCCTGTGTCTGACACCTTTTTGTCTATATTTGCTAACAAGTCTAATTTTGCATCTTCATCAATTCCCTCTGACTTGTATAATGACTCATAGTAATTGCATACAATAGTACTCATTTCATTGTTAGTAAAGACGGTTGAACCATCCGGCATGTTTAATGAGCACATCACCTTATCAATTGCCCATGCTTTTTCTAATGTGCAAAAATATCGGATTGGCCATTCCCCTTCTGCGTGCATCTGTGCCCTTGCTCTAATTATTGCACCCTCAAACTCATATTGTCCTATATCTCTTATTTTACTTTTAATTTTAACCAGTAATTCATAATAATTAAATTACTTACTTTAGCATTAATTTTCATCAGTGATCGATGAAGTGTTTTCTTGCGTTTGCGTATTTCCCGTGCTTTTCTAATAGCATACTTTCGGGAAACATACTTTAAATCCCGTTTTACATCCTCCCACCATTGCAATGTGCTCTTATATGATGCTTTCCTATTAATCCAATGTTGCCAACAACTCTCTATATTATTCTTATAAAATTCCTCTCCCAACAGTGTTGTGTTTAATTTCCAAAACCCAACCCCTTTTGTTACCCAATCAGCATTGGCAAAGGTTACACAAACCATGTTATGATCTGAGAATGCGACTGGCTTAATATTAACATCTCTCCAGTACCCTGTCAACAAACTATTCACATAAATTCTGTCGATCCTTGAACCAACTTTACCATCTGGCGAAAAACATGTAAGATCTTTACCATGAGGTTTTGATATTCTATAGGTATCAACTAAATTTTCATTATCACATATTTCTTTTAAGAGTCTATGTGATGTATCAGTATAAGTTGAAGTTGCATTCCTTTAATTTTCTTTGTCTACGACACAATTAAATTCACCACCCATTACTAAGTTTTCAGTGATGTTATCTAGTGCTGTTGTAGACATCTCATTAAAAATATTACGACGTAGTTGATGAGATGCAGGTACATATATACACAGCAACGTGAAACGTGTTTGTCGTATATCTAGCGTGACTCTCACCCAGCGACCATTTGCACCTGATACTGAAGAGATTATCTTTACATAGGCTGAACAACGAGGGAGTATAACAATTGCTACGCCTGCAATATTATCTTGAGATAACGAATAGAACATTCTGGATCCAGAAATCGTTTCTAAATTATCGTATGATTCTGACTTCTGAATCTTTGTTTCCTGTATCAAAGCAATGTCACTCTGCTCATTTTTCAGAGTCTCTAGTAAGTGACGTTGCTTTATGTCACAGGTCTTGTGAGGACTTGCGGTCGATAACGTGTTTTAATTAATTTTATGGTCTACTACACTATTTAAACACAATAGCGTCACTTTGGAGTGAGAAAAATATGTTAGACAGCCCAAATAACGAGATTAAATGACGCCTCAATCTGAATCACATCACCACTCGCTGTGACGTCACACCGGGAACGGCGCTTTGAGCTGGGTCAATATTTTTCTGTCTGTAGTACAACGGTAACATGTTTTAAAACGTGCGTTTAGCAGGATAGACTTCACCTACCATAACATAAATAGTCTTCAAGAAATAAAAAATCATGATTTAAAAAAAATCTATTATGATATTTCCTAATTTGTAATGGTTTCATGGATAGCCATATTCGCATAATAATAGGCCTATAGCTACAGTAAACCATGGGCAGTGTATGTAACAAATACTCTGTAGTCTAGTAGGCTTAATTGCTATCCATTACCATTCTTGAAAGGTCTGGGTGTACTATGTACTGTCTGGGATGGATGGATGTGAGCTTGATGATCGAGGTTTGTGGGAGAGGTTGACGATGGCTATAATTGTACTATTATTCATATCTAAATGTATAGGCTACAGAGTGCAGTTACAACTTTTCCTGAAGATTACGAATCTACAATAAGTGTGTCCTATGTGAAATTTCCCGTGATTACTGATTAGAATGTAATTGTTTACCTATAAGCTTTGTATAATAATAATAATAATAATAATAATAATAATAATAATAATAATAATAATAATAATAATAATAATAATAATAATAATAATAATAATAATAATAATATTGTAGAGGCATGTACGGGTCAACACGTGCGTTGGTGTGTGTGTGTGTGTGGGAGGCGGGGTGGGGGGGGGGGGGGGCGTCACGCCTGTGACAACCATATGAACTATATCGTTTTCAAACCAACTTCTTCCATGTATGGAAGTAGCATACACTCATATTTCAATGTTATGAAAAAGCAAAACTGTAGCGGATGAACAAATTTTAAATAGGTAGATGACCTGACTGATGTGCAGAGGTCGCTAGCGTATCATCTTTACTTACAGTGCAGCTCATAAATAAGTTTAAATGCTTCCAAAGTAAAAACACAAATATGGTAGTTAGCGCCATATTGAAGATTTTTTATGTGTCTCCTGTTTCTATGCTACGTATACGTTCTTATGAGTTATACTTGACTATGAAGTCTCTTCCGTTTTGGGTAAGATTTGTATGTACGGTTGCTGCGACAAGCCACCTTACCGAGAACGAAAGAAATAGATATCAGCTCGCCTCGTTTATAGCTGAACTTAACGATACTTGTATTTGATATCCGGGCCTGATCCGACTGACTACCAGAACTTGCAGGTAAGCTACGGTGATCTTCCGTAGTCTCCAGAATTAATATCACAACTCAAACTCTTGCCTTGAGGTTATCAAGGTGATGATTTTATTAAATCTACTGTACACTATAACTAATGGTGGCTTTTTCTGCCACGAGTAAAAGATAGGTACGTATACGAGTTTGACTATTTTATACTACTTTACTTAACTTGGCTGTTTCCTATTTGCTACTGATTCGTATTACTCCCCTTCACAACGGGTCTGCTATACTCTATCAACCTAACTAGCTATATCCTACTCCAATATATTCAGAGATAGCTTTTCGATGCCAACGACGGACCTCGACGATTATCAAAGTGCCCCATATATACTCCTTTGAGTTTCCCGCCCATGTTCGTTTGTCTTCTCTTTCCCAGATTCGGGCCGGATGCTCATTGATTGTGACGTCATCCCGACCAATCATACTCTGATTATTCCTTCCGAAAAGGGAACCCTGAACATGGTCTAACCGGTTTGGGCTGGTTCTGCTTTGATGCGCTCTGTCAGCTAACCAACAACATCAGCGAATGTGTTGTTGTTGTTGTTGTTGTTGCATGTCTCCTTCTGAGGGACATATAGTTGATATACAAATTTAGATAAATTTAGATTGTTTTACTTATTCCTACAGGACGCTACAATGTAGCCTGTAGGATAGGAAGGTTAATAGCACGTGAGCTACATGAGCTCATCACCAGCTGGTGTTGTTGTGCTTTCTATAGGGAGTCGACATGCTGACTGTCATCCCTAAATGTTAACCATCATTCAGTCCGTCACGTCCAAACCTATCGATTCCTACGATTCTCATTGCTTGATTATTTACTAAACCACTGGCCGAAACAGCTGCTGAATATCCTGAAAGTGTGTGCCGATCCCACATCACCAACTTTCATCCTCAACTATTGACAGATATCATCAACCCACAACCGGTGGTCCTTTCTCATCTTATTCAATTCCTACTCAATTCTGACTACATATAGTTACAGTATCAAACCAGTTTTGTATCCATTTCTGCGAAACACTGATTCATCAGCACTGGCCGATGTCACCCAGTGCAGCGTCATACTGCGTATATACTATGATGATGCATATCGTGCTACCCCGTTCATTAGCTCACCTGGTAATTTCAAAGATGAATTTCATTAAGGTCTTACTCATCACCTTATCTATTGCTCGTGCTTACTCTAATGTGCAAAAATATCGGGTTGGCTTTTCCCCTTCTGCGTGCATCTGGGCTCTTGCTCTAATTTTTGCACCCTCAAACTCATATTGTTCTATATCTCTTATTTTACTTTAAATTTTAACCAGTAATTCATAATAATTATCTTCACCATTATTTACTTTAGCATTAATTTTCATCAGTGATCGATGAAGTGTTTTCTTGCGTTTGCGTATTTCCCTTGCCTTTCTAATCATATACTTTCGGGAAACATACTTTAAATCCAGTTGTACATCCTCCCACCATTGCAATGTACTCTTATATGATGCTTTCCTATTAATCCAATGCTGCCAACAACTCTCTATATTATTCTTATGAAATTCTTCTCCCAACAGTGTTGTGTTTAATTTCCAAAACCCAACCCCTTTTGTTACCCAATCAGCATTGGCAAAGGTTACACAAACCATGTTATGATCTGAGAATGCGACAGGCTTAATATTAACATCTCTCCAGTACCCAGTCAACAAACTATTCACATAAATTCCGTTGATCCTTGAACCAACTTTACCATCTGCCGAAAACCATGTAAGATCTTTACCATGAGGTTTTGATATTCTGTAGGTGTCAACTAAATTTTCATTATCACATATTTCTTTTAAGGGTCTATGTGATGTATCAGTATAAGTTGAAGTTGCATTCCTGTGATTTTCATTGTCTACGACACAATTAAAGTCACCACCCATTACTAAGTTTTCAGTGATGTTATCTAGTGCTGTTGTAGACATCTCATTAAAAAAATTACGACGTAGTTGATGAGATGCAGGTGCATATATACACAGCAACGTGAAACGTGTTTGTTGTATATCTAGCGTGACTCTCACCCAGCGACCATTTGCACCTGATACTGAAGAGATTATATTTACATAGGCTGAACAACGAGGGAGTATAACAATTGCTACGCCTGCACTATTATCTTGAGATAACGAATAGAATATTCTGGATCCAGAAATCTTTTCTAAATTATCGTATGATTCTGACTTCTGAATTTTTTGTTTCCTATATCAAAGCAATGTCAATCTGCTCATTTTTTAGAGTCTCTAGTAAGTGACGTTGCTTTATGTCACTATTTAAGCCTCTACAATTGAGTGTGCAAATTAGCATAAAAAGTAATAAAATGATAAAAAGTGTATAACCGCCATTATTAAGCTAACTAGATTTTCGGTTTTTTCGACCCTCTCTTAGACCATTTACCTATTTTACTCGCAAACGCTGCACTACTTAGCTCAACTTTTTCCAAATGCTTATATTTTAATATATCTGAATCATGACGCAGATGCCTATATTTAACCCCTTTTGCCGTCACATATGGAACTAACACCTCTCCTGCCTCTGACCTGTACATGACCATTTCATCAGGTGATTTAGAACTCTGTGTTTGAATGGATATATTGGATTCAGCGACTGACATATTATCGTCTTCTATATCACTTTCCTCTATTTCTGATTCAGAACTATCTCCATCTTTCTGTCGCTTTGTTCCACTCAATCGATCCGAGACACCAATTACTTTCTCTATATTATTTAAATTGTCTAGATTGAGTGTACTCAGTGGAAAATCAAAGTTAGTTTCAGTATCTTGCGACCTGAATTTTACTTGTCCTAAATTAAAACTCTCTTCCAGAGGGTATTGATCATCATCTTCAACTTGTGTGGAATTAGCCTCTCTGACATCAGACTTGGACTGACTTGTTACTGGAGTAAGACTTAGCCCCTCATCTAGAACCTCTATTTCATCGCCTGCAACTACAGCGATTGGATTCTTAGTTTTTTCACCATGCTTCTCATTAACATGGACTTCGGCTACAATCTCAGCAACTACTGGTTCGATGACATTTTCTTTAGCAACGTGCTTCCCATTAACATAGATTTCAGCTACAATCTCAGCAGCTACCGGTTCTATGACATTCTCTTTAGAGACAACTTGCTCTGCACTTTTATCAGCACCCTTTTTGACATATTTGCTCTGCGGACATCGCCACTTAAAATAATCAGATGATCCACAAACTAGACATTTGTTTTTGTTAGGGCAATCTGTTGCAAGATGTTCTGTACTTAAGCAGATTCTACACTCTTTGATTTGCCCCCTGTACCATAATGGCAAGATAAATCGACCATCTATCGTGACCTTACTTGGGAGAGGATGTTCTACCTTTTCGAAGCAAATTCTTCTGATGCCATTTGCTAAGGTCCGATCAAATGGATAGGTCTCGTGTTCTACTTTGTCCACGTTGCCATACTTGATCAATTCATTCATAACCCGTTCATCTGGGATCTCTAATGGAACATCTTGACTAATAGACGATCAGAATCTATTTCCTCCACATTACACACCTCCCCCTTCACGACAAGAACCTCGTCGAGCAACTTTTCCTTCACACTTTCATTAACTACGGTGACATTCCATACAGATTTGGAAACGTTAATGAGACCTTGAAGGACCCGTGGCCCTGCCCCAACTACATCCTTCAACCCATGATACACCTCAATTCACCCCAAGCCTTTGTCGTGATTTTAAGACTCAGGTTACGCTTATAGGAGGTTGCCATGGTGTTTTAATAAAAGAGGAATCACATACTACTACAATATATAAGGGGTAATACAAATATATAATACCAAGACGTCAGGGAAAGAGCTAAACACTAAATAAATAGTGTTCCCTTTTGAAACCCTGACACCTACCAACAAATATACGAATAGATAGTACAGTTGTATATTTGTTAGTTTGAACCACTTTCTAAGTGGTTCAGTAACACCTAACCGATTAAAGTGGTTTCCTAATGCATACTAACATATTACAGTCATATATTTGTTAGTCTGTTCGAGTTGACCGGGAACAGCCAACTGACTATTAAGATTTATAAAATCAAAGTACTAGACTTGCGCTTACAAATGACAAAGGAATTAAATCCACTCACTCAAGCGGTCTTGCCAAATATAATGCGCTAGCCAACGAACTATAGAAATAGCATACTGGCGCGGATAGAAAAGTATTGCATTGATCACAGTAAGAGGAGACCTATTAAATGGCTGAAACCGCCAGCTAAGAGAAGTGCCTTCAGAAGATGGAGACACAAAATGCGCTCCAACCAAGACAAGAATTTACAAATTAAGCATAAAGTTTGAAAGGAAATACTAATACGAAATATATGTATAAAATTTATCTACAAAATCGAGCTAGAAACTAGCAAATTCGGGCAGCAATTGCAGAGCTAAATAAACGCGTGCGTTCACTTCGACTACTACTACTACTACTACTACTACTACTACTACTACTACTACTACTACTACTACTACTACTACTACTACTACTACTACTACTACTACTACTACTACTACTACTACTACTACTACTACTACTACTACTACTACTACTACTACTACTACTACTACTACTACTACTACTACTACTACTACTACTACTACTACTACTACTACTACTACTACCACCACCACCACTACTACTACTACTACTACTACTACCAGCACTACACTATCACTACTACCACTATCACTACTACCACCACCACCACCACAACCATCACCCCATCACGACAACCACAACCACAACCACCACCAACCCCACCATCACCACCGTTGCCGTCGCCGCCCCCGCCCGCTCTCACTGCCATTACCACTACTACTACTACTACTACTACTACTACTACTACTACTACTACTACTACTACTACTACTACTACTGCCGCTACCGATGCCGCTACCGATGTCGCTGCTGTTGTTACTGTGTCTTTAAAACGCAGCTCGCCTACAGCAGTAATAGATCCGGTGGTAATAAAATTATGTCGAGCGCTCGTGATAATTATCTCGAGCGCTCGAGATAATATCTCGAGCCCTTGACATAATTATCTCGAGCGCTTGACATAATTATCTCGAGCGCTTGACATAATTATCTCGAGCGCTCGAGATATTACGTCGAGCGCTCGAGAACTAAAACAAGACATGTGCGGCCTTATATACGAAGCAGATTCGCACATGATACTTTTTATAATGACGTTACAGAGGGGTTTTCCGGTAATTTCCAAAATCTACATGCATTGATTGGTTAAAACTCTTCTTCCCACACGAATAAATCGAACGGATTAAAGCAGTTTGAACCAGTATGCACATGATGCCTCTTGACAGAATATGTAAACCTTTCTACTTAGTCACGACTCGTCAAGCATCCATGTATGACGTATGCCTACGTGATCTCTGACCTGTCACGTATATTCTGGGAAGTTATCAACATTATATATACAACACGAGACTCCATGTGGTACTGATTCATAGAACTGCATCTACACACTCTGTTCAGGCCATCCGGCACTTTCCTCGAATCGTGTAATAATGTTCTTCTCAAATGGTTATCTTGTATGACCATGACGTATTAAATACCAAGAAATCACCCTACGTTCAATCGTGTACTTAATTTAACAGCGTCTTACCATCACAGTACCCATAACTTATACAAAAGAGGTAGAACCAGTTTCAAGCTTTGGGGGTGGGGTGGGGGGTGGGGGAGTGATAAAAGATTCAGTTTGTTTCACATAAACGGATTGCAAATTAAACGTGGATTGAATATCATATCAAGTATTCATCCCGTTTGATAAATGACAAAACTAGATTGATTGCCTGAACAGCAGCCAACTTGCGTAAGATAATTATACAACATGGCTAACTCAATCTCTCTATCAAATAACATCAATTACAATCATTCAACAACGATCCTACAACATAATATCTCATTAATCATACAGCATGCATGTTTATAGGAAATAGCAGTGGTGATAATAAGATATCCCGATATGATATAAATACGCATTACATAAATGCTCTACACCACTCTACCCTGTCTATAGCGACCTATATACTTGGTCCTACTTGATGATGCCGATGACGTATTATGACGACAATATAATGAATATTCACGATTAAGGATGTGACCCTACAACACGCTTGACCAGCACAGTCTCAAAGGTCATCTGCAAATATCTACCCGGGTAACAAATGGTAGCCGATGGGTTCGCGGGTAACTAATCAACAAATCCCATATTTACAATATCCACATTTGCATAAGAAAAATAATTCAGAGACATTTCACAGCAAAATTGGGCATGCCGCGTCCTTAGTAGCGTTAAAATGCCAGAGGAAACAGATGACTTCAACACCCCTTAGGGTGGGAGTGGTTGGCGTTGGTGGTGACGCCACGCCCACTAGTTTTGACCCTGAAATGACAGAGTCTTCACGACGAATCTTTCGTGAGGACAAGAGTAAGGGTGCTACCATGCAGGACAGAGGCACTTGTCCCGGCTGCGCTGCTAACACACCACTGACAGATTTCGGTGAGTAGGTTATTATGCTACCTGTATATATACTGTACATATACATATTTTATAAACAAAATTAATTTATAGTCTTTTCACGGGAAAATCGGACGTGCTGACGTATTAGCAGTGATAAAATGCTATAGAAAATGGATGAATTTACCACCCCATATGACGGAAGTGGTCCTAAGCCTAAGACTTGTCCAACATAATTGCTCAAAAGTTACTTAATGGATCTTAATCAGGAGATCTTTGACGTGATAACGTACCATTGCTCATCGGATTGCACGTTCTCGCTATGACGTCACAAGGAGTACAAAAGGAGCGCAGAACTGAGAATCGACACCACACTTCGACGAGAGAGAAAGGTGGTAAGTTGTGTGGCCAGAGCAGTACGAGACGTGGGTAACTGCTTACTGACTGCTGGTTTCATCGTAACCGCAGTAGTGCCACTCAGTTTTGAGATCTTGAATCTCTGGCCCACAACTGCATCCGCATCTAAACTTTTGAACGCTATCGGGAGGACCACACCTGAGGGCATTAAAAGGGACCCGCACCTTCAACAACTTCAGAGGAGTCTTCCTGCGTATGGGCCTTGCGGCCCCGATGTAACAAAACTCGTTGTATGTAGAACAAGTGGTGATTCTTGGTGGACGACTCGTCAGATCTGCCGGATCATGCTGAAAACTGGTAATCAAACTCCGCGCAATGTATCGTGTGTAATATTTAACTTTTAGACCACAGTCTAGTGGGACATTGCCTGGTGCACCACACGAGCTATGCGATGCAGCATATATTGTGTACACAGAAGATGCACATGCATTATTTAACTTTCAACTGTAGCCCTTCATTACTACAGGGTAGCTTCCAACTTCCGCTACAGTACGGAACTTTTTACACTCTGTTAAAATTAAGACGTGTAAGTTAATATGACTATCTAGTGGACATCCGCATCCGCAATTGTTCTTCTTCATCGTCTTTGAGAGTGGCCCGCATCAACAGTTCGCATGCGGATATTTCCCAGCAACTTGGGGTCGTGCCATCTCGCGTTTGTAAGGAGAGACGCGTCAACTTTAAGTTGATGACGTCACAAACAAAATTGAAATTTGAATAAGGCTGACACGATAGATGCCATGTTTTCAAAATATGATCCAAAATTGGTTAAATTGATCTGGGACTATTCTATCTGATTTCGATATGGTTGAGTGATCACTCAATACTATGATTGATCAGTCAACTTCCATATATGGCATTATACATGCATCTCGGCGCGAAAATTGCCGCCAAAGCAGGTGTCATTGAATAGCAAGATTAGTGTGTGGACAGGCGTGAAACCAGTGAGACGTGTCTGGTTCTTCAAATGTGAAGTTTTTAAAACGTTTTCTTATTATTATTTTATGTGAGCGGTAGGTAGGGTTTCCTTTTAAGATGAACAAGCTAAGTTATTATGCCAAGTAGTTGAATATCAACGTTTTATGTTAAGTTGAATTAGTAGTGATAGTCCTAGGTGCCGTAATTGATTCCTATGGAGGAGGCGTAAAATCTACAAGAGAACTGAGGTAATCGATCGGTTGATCATTTTCGCCTGATCTGCGATCACATTTCAATAAACACTCAGCTATCAAACACCTCTACACGCCCTAGAGACAACTCACTTAGCTCACCTACCATCACGCCTGCCGGCTCCAGGTTCAACTCAGCCATGGGGAACCACTTATCCTCCCGAACCCGCCATTGAACCTTCTTCAGTAGTCATTCATCTGCTCATGGGTCTTTTGATCATATGCCCCATCGTCGAACGCTTCTACGATAATCTTCAGTCAATTCCGGGATCGCTTTCCACCCATAAAAGCTGCAAACATAAAGATCCATCATCGAACATTCTCAATCACCATAGAGATGTGTCGAACCAGTTCTTTACATCTACGCATCAGTTATCAGAACACTGATGTAATATAGTTATCTTCTTCGAATTACATTTCGGGACTCGATTCTTAACAGCAGTCATCCGATGATAGTCTTCATCGAATCACCTCTGGATCTCCATTTTGTTTAATGTCATAGTGCTTTAGCGCCACATTGCGCGTGGCTCATATATGTTTCGCCAGTGACGTCACATGCCTTATATTCCTGTGCCTGTGTTTATATCACACATATATACACCTGTGCAAAAGTTAAGCACCAGCAAAAACAATAGAATGTAGAAACATGATGGTACAACTAGGCTGCCATACTTTTTGTCCCCGCGTTAGCTGACATAATTCCAAGTACGAAATGCACATGCATGCATGACTTCACGCCGCTTGATGTCCGTGCGTGGCGGGAAACAGCACACGTGTTCAGTTATGTAAAAGTCCAGTTTGAGGTGTAGAACATTACATACAGATTTAGGCGACAAGATTAGGAATTTTGTGTTCATGACCGTGGTTTATTTGTACAGAGAGAATTAGCTCTTGATTGTGAACCGCTATGGCAAGACGAAGGTTAAGTGATCGTGTGAAATGGCAAATCATAGGCATGCATACCACTGGTATGTCATGCAGAGAGATTGGCAGACAGCTGAACATTAACCATACTGTAATCAGTCGTTTGATTGCAAAACATGGGCAAACTAACGAGGTGAAGGACAGGCCTAGATCTGGAAGACCGAAGAAGACTACTGCCCGTGATGATCGAGCCCTAGTACGCCTTGTTAGGAGATCTCCATTCACCAACAGCAGAGTGCTCAGCCAGCAATGGGAAACGCGCAATAGAGTGTCAATGTCTACCATCAAAAGGAGACTGTATGCTGCTGGCATGAAAGCTAGGAGACCTGTCAGACGTCCTCCCCTCACTGCACACCACAAAGAGGAGCGTCTGAGGTGGTGCAACGAAAGAAGACACTGGAAGATGAGATCCTGGAGACGGGTACACAGGTCCGATGAAAGTCGGTTCCTGCTTCATGCCACAGAAGGTCGAACTCATGTATGGAGGTCCAGACGCACGGCGTACGACCAACGTAACATCATGGAAGAAGTTCCATTTGGTGGAGGTTCCGTTATGATATGGGGGTGCATCTCATTTGATTGTAAGCTGGATCTGTTGACTGTACCTGGAACACTAAATGGACAAAGATATCAAGATTCCATACTGGATAGAGTTGTGGTCCCTCATTTTGTAAATCATGCACCTGGAACCCACCCTATATTCATGGATGACAACGCCCGACCACATCGTGCTAGAGCTGTGCATGAATACCTCCACCAGAATGCCATCGAAACCCTACCATGGCCAGCAAGGAGCCTTGACATGAACCCTATTGAGCATATCTGGGACATTCTGGGAAACATGATGAGAAGGAGGGATCCTCCTGTGCAGAACCTACAGGAATTAACAGACGCACACCATCTTGAATGGCAACGAATACCACAATGGCGTATCAGTCGGTTGGTGACCAGCATGAGACGTCGTGTCCAGGCCGTCATCCAGGCACAAGGTGGATATACCCGGTATTAATAATGACAGTCTCAAACTCGTGCACAGATGTTAAACTTCGTTTTCAGACACCATTAATGACAATCTAGCCACGTGTGTCAACTGTAGGGCAATAGTTGTCAGTTGTGTCAACGTAACCATATTCAGGCCTCGTTTTCAAGTTCAAACAAAAACATACAGTGTTTCCCCACCATCATAATCAGCATTCCTCTAGTTGCATTATTACCTCTTGCACTAAGATGGATGGGTACATAAATGTTTATGCTATTGCTTTCTTCATAGCACATGAATATACCCTCGCATGTGCGTAAAAATAGGGTGGTGCTTAACTTTTGCATAGGTGTATATATCGATTATTATTCCGGATTCGCACGACCTATTTCAGATCATCTTCTTCGACCACCTCTCCAGGGTCGACTACAGTCTTTACGTCTCTACGAAAGATATGTAGATTTCGGTATGACATTACACCAACAAACACAAAGCGTAATATACTATACATCTTAATTATTTAATTAGTATAGGTTAGTAATTACTTAATGGTATACTGGCTACCACTTATAATGAATGTCGGTGATGAATGAATCATTCCAGTAGTAAATTTTCATAATAATCTTCTATTCCTACGAAAATGAATATTTCTCAGACCCATGATAGAAGTTATTCGCAGCGGGTAAAATCAGTAAAGATTTGAGTTACACGATTTTATATAATTCGACTAAACGCGAATTAACGGAATCGATTCATTTTTTAAACTGAATCATATCCCGTCGCTTATCGAGACAAGAAGGTCAAAAATTGTATGTTTAGTGCTGTTTATACATTTCGGTTTCAAGCAGTTAATGGTTGGGATAACATTTTACTCCAGACATTAACTGATTATGACCAAACGTCTAATAACTTAGTTGCTAAGCATGAAATCATTGTGCCAAATTATTCTATGGTAACGACTGATTATAAACCGAATTATAGTAGGTCTGATGCTTCAACTTTCGCTAAAATAGCATGCATCGTGAATTCGTTCAATCTTGATTCAACTTATCTGTGATATATCATTACTGTCCGTCCATCTCATCCATTTTATTCCGTTTTAACCAACTGTGAAATTGATGATATTTTTAATTGATAGTAATAACATATATAAAATATTTTTTAACAACTGATATTGGTATCTGTGTTTCTTTGTCTAATTAACCCTCTCTGACGCATTCGCTGCCAACAATGATATCCAGTTAGTTTAAGTCCGTTCTTAGGAATTAATAATTTGAAACTTTGTCTGGGATATCCAATCCACATTCGTGATTAACAACCAATTCATCGACCGTTGAGATGGGACCATAGAATTTAATCTCAACGCGTCGTTCAATGAGTCATCCAAGTAGGAATTGACAGTCCGCCATCTTGTCACACTTTACGATTACGTCATAATATCCACACGTCATTCGATTTCCAAGTTCATCGAGATGGTCCAATCATAAATTACGTCATATTAGCTTAACGTCAGTCGACGTCTGGTAAATCCTAGAATTGTCAT
Source organism: Chaetoderma sp. LZ-2023a (assembly GCA_034401795.1). Classification (NCBI taxonomy): domain Eukaryota; kingdom Metazoa; phylum Mollusca; class Caudofoveata; order Chaetodermatida; family Chaetodermatidae; genus Chaetoderma; species Chaetoderma sp. LZ-2023a. Next base: position 56,385,306 of record CM067360.1, read on the forward strand.
TGGCGACCATCTTGGGTCTCCATAGATTTACACTTCAGATTGTTTTTTCCATCTCGTAACTCTGTATCTTCTAAGATATTGAGATCGCCCTATAAGGTCATTCTGAGGTCAAGAAGTCATCATATTGGATCTTCGAAAGATGATGTTACCATATTGAGTCAATTTGAAAAAGAGACCGCCATCTTGGGTCTCTTGATTCTGTCAATCCACCATCTTGAATTCATTTGAGTTATAATTGCCTTGACTTAACTTCGGTTTAGTTAAGCAATTCGGATCAAATGACTTGATTATCGGTAGATCCTCCCGATATTTAACCCCTAGACAACAACTTTCCAATTTGAATCGCTTAATTGAGCACACGTTCCTCATCTGTGACACATCATCTACGGTGATCTATGAACTTTTTCTGTACCGACGACTAATAGGTACTCATCTAATTGTATTTTTGTACTATTGTATTTTTATGCTTCTTTGTAGGTACTGATGATTAATAGGTACTGACTGGTCGTCTGAGACCGCATTTTATAGTTTAAATTTTGTAATATAGCGTATATATTATCTTTATTTTGTTCTTACGACTAACGAGCACCACAAGATCGTGTGACCTTATTTATTGCTAATACTGTGATAGTTGGTTTTATATGGCAGCAGCCATCTTAGTTACTTGTTTTGATTATATTATATAAAATACTAGAACCGCAGTATGCTATGCTACACTATACAGCAACAATAAATCCGCACTACCTTTTTTCCCCCAGTATCACTTTTTCACTGAGGTCACTGCTCAGGTTCTCATTAAGCGAAACTGACATATGATCGACTAGACCTGGCTATTCTAGCTCGATAGGATAGGTTTAAAAGTAGTCTTTAGGAGTCATTTGTGTAAGCCTCTTTTCCGGATGTAGCGGATATGTAACACCGCACACCAGCTAGTTGGTGTAAATTGGCCATATACCTTAGGGCCTCCTTAGTAACATATGAGTGGTTGTCTCTTCCTACGCTCCTCCAGCCACAAGGCGTATAATCGTCTGGACCTCCCTTTGGCACGTTGGTGCGGTCTGACTCCAACTATTGGGGTTTCTGAGCAGTGAGGACTAAAGTGTCGATTCCGCAAACGCCCCCTCTGTACCCTCGGATACAAGTTAGCATAAATATCCATGCCAAAGTAGGAAGCATTGCAAAAATTGTATATATTATTTTAACCGAACAGCAGTGCATCTCTTGGCGTCTTAACATAACCCGAGCAACAGGTAAATGTTAGTCCCCGGGTTCGGATCTTACACGATCTGCCCCCAACACACCAGTTGACGGACAGGACACAGATCTCCCTCTAACTCTTTACAGTGACTGGATGCCGTCTTGGAACCCACCATGCCTCCACGGGAAGGTCACTATAGTTGGATATCTGTCTCCTCCTCCCCACCATAAAACATATATGCGCTTTTCAATTGCTTATGTAACTATGTCTTATCCTAGTGATGTTGTATGTGATTGCAGTGTGTTAAGTAACCGGATCGTTATATGATTCTGAAGCTCACACCGTGACATGTTCGCATGCTGTCTACTGGAGGGAGATGCTCTGTAAGGTGGCCACTAGGAAACCGAGCATTTCCGTGTGTTGTAATATTTAAGGCGTTTATATGCTAGTTCCCAATGCTAGGGTCTAGACTCACGCCTGGCCTTTATGGTTTCTGTTGAATTCTTGTGAATTCTTGTGACGTCGGTTTGTGCATTAGCTTGTGTCTCTCTGTGTGTGTGTGTTGATCGTTGTCTCTCGATTTTGTCTCATGTTGCTGTTCTTGTCCATGGCTTTTCTGTTGCTCCTCATGATTGGGCGTGGGTGATGGGGATGGGCTAACCTGGACCTAACGGGGGTGGGGAAGGGATGGGGTAGGTGCTGGGTCGGGGGGGGGGGAGTAGGTGCGTACGGTCTTATGACCTGATGTACCCAAGGGGGGGGGGGGGGGGGCTTTAGGTCAGAGACCTCCCGGTCCCATTGGTGGGGGGGAGTGGGGAGGTTGGGGTGTGGGGTCTTTCGGGTCCTGGGACCCATTTGCTCTTCTGGCCATCATCCGAGCAGGCACCAGCGCGCACTTGTTTGATTTTGATTGATTAGGTAGCCCGTATGGTGACTGTGTCCGTCCGAGGACGAACTCGATCAGTCATCCGGGATGCATCCCTCCATAGTCCCATCGAAAAGTCCGAAAGATTCTAATTCTAGCAATTTTGTTTTGATTGTGTAATCCGTATGTTGCGTGGTTCCATCTGAGGACGAATCCATTCACCATCCGGTTTACTTTGATTATGCCGAAATTTCTTGCCTACCTAACCCTAGCTCACGTTCACACAGTGATGGGCACTGTATGACGGGACCTCAATTTAAAGTCCCATCCAAGAAGACTGAGCAAGTAGGGCCAAGTACATTGCTTAAGCGTACTCCAGCAGCTTGCTGTGCCCAGAGTTGTCCATCAGTCTGTCCATTTGATGATTGGTTTGTCAGTCCGTTCGACAGACAAGCATACCTGCCTACGGGCCATGAATGAGATGGACACACGTCCATATCCCTCGCGGTCCGCCAGCAGGCAGGCCCATCTGTTGTTCTGTTGTCCATTCCAGTACTCCATCTGTCTTTCTGCCCGTCTGTCATTGTTGTGTTCGTTGCTGCAGTTTAGCTCCAGCTCCAGCTCTGGCTCTGAAAGAAAAGGAGGGGAACAATGCTGAAAGAAAAAGAAGGAGAAAACAGACAGTGTGGACAGGTGTTTTGGGGCATGTACTCACATACTCTGGGTCATCAATTCATGACAATGTCACGATCCTTAAGTGGAAAAGTCAAGCCAGATAAAAAGTGTTCAAGAATTTAATAACAATTCATAGAATGACATCACAAATAACATACTATATATAGGCCATGCACACAGCAAACCGTTCGCTTACACGTATTTCCCCTCGGACCTGACACCTCATGCGCCTAGGGGAAAAAGTGTGATGCGATTCCCCTCGGACCTGACACCTCATGCGCCTAGGGGAAGTGATTTGCGTTTCTCCTCGGACCTGACACATCACGAGGGTGGTGAGGCAGTAAATGCTGCAGTGACCATAGGGGTCGGTGGTGGGGTGGCACTAAATGCTGCAATGGCCGTAGAGGTCGTAGAGGTCGATGGTGGGAAGGCAGTAAATGCCGCAGGAGAGGCCGGGGATTGGAAGGCAGTAAATGCTGCAGGACAGGCCTGGGTCGTAGAGGCCGCAGAAGAGTGCTTCTTGCACCGTCTCACGTGTTTGCTTTTTTGACATCACAAATAACATACTATATAGGCCATGCACACAGCAAATCATTCGCTTACACGTATTTCCCCTCGGACCTGACACCTCATGCGCCTAGGGGAAAAAGTGTGATGCGATTCCCCTCGGACCTGACACCTCATGCGCCTCAGGGAAGTGATTTGCGTTTCCCCTCGGACCTGACACCTCATGAGGGTTGTCTCAGTTGTTGTTTCGGTCGGTGTTTCGGGCTAATCAAAATGTGTTCTGATTATGTGTTGTGTTTGTCCGATGCAAGCACGAACTTGATTAATTCGTGGTTGATCTGTCGGTCACGCATCGCTATAATGTCTTCTACAGGGTCAAGATTGAAGTTTCCCTTTCTCAGCGTACTGATGAGTTCCTTTCTAATGTCTGTATATTCAGTGCACCGTAGGAAGAAGTGGTCTAGAGTTTCAGTCTCCTTGCAGGCCTCACATTGGTCTGTGTCTGACAGGTTGAGTTTTTTTCGTATCTTGTTAATGCTGATCCGACCCATTCTGATGTGGCGTAATACAATGTCGCCTTGGCATCCTGGGGTGTGGTTTTGGTATTTGCGTTTGACTCCAGGGACGATTCTGTACAGGAACCTGCCAGTTGTGCTTTCGTCCCATTGTCTTTGCCATTTGCTGTTGATGTGCCTTTTGACCAGGGCGTTCGCTTAGGACTTTGAGACTTTGAGAGTCCTATGCTGGTCATAGTTCCATCTTTGAGCGCTTGCTTGGCTGCCTCGTCCGCCTGTTCATTGCCTTTAGTGTCAACATGGCTTGGGACCCAGTCGATGTCCATGGTTTTGTTGTCAGTCACCACAGTTGCATACAGCTGCCGGATTTCCTTGATTAGGTTGTCCCTGCTCTTGCTGCTGCTAGATTTGAAGCTCTTCACCGAGCTTAGTGAGTCTGTGAGTATAACGTATTTGCCTGGATTTGCTGTTTTAATCCATTCTAGAGCCTTTTTAATTGCCACCAGTTTGGCTGTGAATATTGACAGGTGATTCGGAAGCTTGTACTTGAGGACTTCTTCCTGGTCGCCTATGACTACTCCTGCTCCGCATTCGCCGGAGTTGGGCATTTTGGAGGCGTCGATATAGATTTTCTGTGCTCCTTCCATCTGTTGTCAATGTTTTCCAGAGCGTAGCTCTTGATTAGCGCTGGTGGGTCTTTCTTGCTTATCTGTGAGGATAGGCTGTCATGCGCCTTGATCTGCGCAAGTAGCCATGGCGGGTCAGGAGCCGGCCTTGAGCTTTCTATTTCGACGTTTACCAGTTCAGTGGCACTGGCGAGCTCTGTCATTAACAGGCCTGGTGGTTTGGTCTTTTTGGTCATTTTGGGCAGTACCTTGTGTCTTAGGTGCTCCTTGCATGGAAGACATACCTCCCTGGTAGGGTGGGTGGGTGCAGAGCTTTGCAGGTATGTCCAGAATTTGAGAAGCCGTTCCTCTCTTCGCAGATCTAATGGGATTTCTCCACACTCTACGTTGATTGCGTCTCGAGGGCTACTCTGTGAGGCACCACAGCAAATGCGCAGGCATTTTGTTTGGAGGGTGTCAATGGTTTCTAACAGTGACTTTCTCGCCGTGGCGTATGCTTCGCATCCATAGTCTATCCTTGACAGGATTAGGCCGCGGTATAGCATAAGCATGCTCGGCAGGTCTGCACCCCAGGTGTGCTTTGTTAGTGAGCGAAGGAGATTTAATTGCTTGAAGCATCTCTCCCTCAGACTCTTGATGTGGGGGTTCCACGTGAGCTTTCCGTCAAATGTTAGTCCCAGGAATTTGGCTCCAGCACATGTCTTGACTTTCTGTCCATTGAGGTACAGATTTGCATCATGGCCTATGTATTTAACATTGGTAAAATTGATTTGAACTGTTTTTTCCGCAGACAGTTTGAAAGCATTTTTTTTGCACCACCGTGAGACTATGTCCAGAACTTTCTGCATGGTCTTACGTGCACGGTCTATCTTCGCATATTTGTTCCATAATGCTGTGTCATCAGCAAAAATAGACCCGCCTATTGCGTTGGGACCCAGGGCATGGTCTTTTTAAATGTCTTTGGGTAGATCACTCATCATGATATTGCACAGTAGGGGACTTATTACACCACCCTGCGGGGTGCCGTTTTCCAATGTTTGTTCCCTAGACATTTGCCCATTAACGCGGATGCTAATCCTTCTGTTATCGAGAAAATCTCGTATCCAGAATAGGATGTGGCCACGGTAACCAAAGTCATAGAGCTTTTTTATGACTCCGTTTCGCCACATCATATCAAAGGCTTTCTCAACGTCTAAGAAAACTCCTATTGTTGTGTTTCCTCTTCCCGCATCTAGGGCTTTCTTGGCTGCCTCAGTCAATCTGACTAGGTGGTCCGTAGTGCATCTGCCCTTTCTGAAGCCGCTCTGCCAATGGTGGAGTAGACCGTTATGTTCGAACTCATGTTCTAGACGGTTTTTGATCATCCTCTCCATGACTTTGCATAGACAGCTCGTCATGGAGATTGGCCGGTATGATCTTGGGTCAGTTTTGTCCTTCCCTTGTTTTGGGATAGGAACCACGATCCCAGTTTTCCAAACTGAGGGCATTTTTCCAGAGCTCCATACGAGGTTGTAGAGATTGAGTAGCATTTGTTTACCCTCCTCTGGCATATTACGAAGCATGTCGTATTTCAGGCCATCCTCACCTGGTGAGGAGCTTTTGCCTCTGCCAAGGGCTTGCTCAAGCTCCATTCTGTTGAAGGTTTTGTTGATGTCTCGGTTGTTAAGATCTTCGCATTTCCCTGAGCTGAACAGGTGATTGATATGCTCATCGACCTTTGTTTTGGTTGCTACAAAGTCATGGTCATGGTTAGCATTGCTACTGGTTGCAATGAAGACTGTGGCAAGCACTTCAGCTTTTCCCTTGTCATTGGCGTGCTTTACCCCATTTGCTATGAGGGTGGGTAAGGGGTTTTTGGACTTGGTTTTTTCGCTGGCAATAGCTTTCGCTTTGCGCCATATTTGGCTTGAGGGTGTGAACCGAGTGATTTCAGAGCAGTATTGTCGCCAATGATCGCGTTTTGGCTTTTTGATGGTTCTTGTTACCTTGGCCTGGAGTCTCTTGTGTTCAACTAGGCGTTCAATGCTGAAGTTTCTCTTTAGTCTATTCCAGGATGTTTTCTTGAGCTTTACTGCTTCTTGGCACTTGCTGCATTTCCGCCAATCAGGCTCAGGTATTTAAAGATAGGTAGAAATCCCTGCAATTTGTGGCCTAAACATGGAAACATGGCCCTAACAACTAAAGGTTAGTTTAGGATTTAGCAGAAGGACCATATAAATAAAGCGAAAACTACCAATACAGTATCTTTAACCTACATTAGATGACAGTGTTGAATTCTCCGGAAATCATCCACCCCATCTTCACGTAATACAGCGTGCATCACAATAACTTACAGTTTCACTAGATTGACTCATACTACACACTTAGCATATGTTTGAACAAGAGAGTGGCCCTTTTGCCAGCTCTCTTCCTCCGCTTCGGCGTAGATGGCATTTTCCTGTTGCGGAGGCCTGCGCAAGGCACTTTCCTCTCGCAAAAATTATATTTTGTTATGGGTATAATGGTTTATATTAAACTTCATAAGTGACCTCGTTAGGACTCTCCCTTGCAGACATACCTCGCGGATTTAAAGATCGGCAAGGTACTGCTGACGAGCCCACACAGACAAGACACCAACTTTGTTCTATGTACTATATTTTCTCGCTCATACTAGCAAACAAGTAGCACTGTTTGTTTGTATCTATTATTTCACTAATTATGTCTAGACTCCTAAATAGAGTAATGGACTGCCATACCGGTGACACGAACAGTCGGGATGAGATGGCGTGGTTCAATCTCAGCGGTGATGGCTGCATGGCCCCACTGGAATGGCATTGTTCCACTGGCTCTAGAAGTTGGTCTTTGTCTTTTCCAAAGAGTCGCAAAACAAGATCCGTAACCAAGGGAACTGATGCTAACCAGCCAATATGCGGACAGACCAGTGCGTACCCCCGGAAGCTACAGCGGATCGACCAGTCAGGTATGAACTGGCCCAGTTCATCTGGGTACGGAACGGCCGGGCGCATGATGTTCTAAGCGACCACCCCCACCCACCACCACCCCACCCCGGTAGGACGAAAAGTGTAATAAAGCCATATAAGAGAAGCTCAGAATAACAGTCTGTGAGATCACCTAGCGCGCATGTGCGGGCATAAGAGATAACCTCCCAACGCACGTTAGCGTGTGGAAAGAATGGCATCTTATGAATAATCCGGGTCTGTATTCGTAATTCCTTAAAAACCGAACCTCCTCGTTGAGCTTGCTAAGAATCATTGCCAGAATTTAACGATGATTCTAAAACTTCTACATAATTAAAATCGGTCCAGGAATGGCTGAGATATCGGGCATTTAACATCCAATATTTTGAGCTCCCAACCAAAATAATGACGCAATAGCGAATATACACGTGGTAGGGTGAAGGCTGACAGATCACGTGGTTCGCGTAGCACTACATAGTTATGGTACGTTCGCTGATTGGTTGAGGCGTCCAAGTCGTGAGGTCAACAATTAGTATAAAAGAATTCTTCAGAGAGACATCGGGTGGCGTGGCTAACAGAGCATACCGAGATGAAGAAGTAGCGCTTACTGTAACATCCCCGGTTGAACAACCCAAATTATGCATATTGGTATCGAGTTCTCGTCTCTGGAGTGAGCCCACCTCACTGCATTTTAAGTTTTTGTAAGCTCCTGGATGATATCACCGGGGTGAATATCTAAATTATAAAGAAGGTTTCCCCCACTACCAACTTTTGGCCATCATGTAATACCTCAAAAACAGTATGTAGGACGGTGGTGTTTGCTGATATCTCTCCAGATCTTCCGCACCTCACCTAAATAGTGGTAGAACTAACCCCGCACATGTCTCATGCTATTTATTAACGTTTTGACCACGGTCCAGATAGGGGCATTGCTTTATGCACCACACGAGCTATGCGGTGCATATTGTCTTGTGCTCATCAAAGATATTCTTGCATCAAATTAACTTTCCACTGTACCCCTCTAGTAATATACGGGGTATCTTCATATCCGCCATAACACGGAACTTCTTCACGTCCGCATAATTCCTAGTATGTGTTCGTACGTGCCTATCTACTAGCCATCCGCATAAGTTATTCTTCACCGTTCATGTGTGTGAGCCACATCGGATAGATCGTATGCAGATATTCACCAAGCAGCGACTTCAGTATTGAGCCAAAATGCACCTCAAATATGTGATGCTTCAACTACAGTGACATTAGGACAATTAGTGACTAATAGGTACTCTGTAGCCATTATATTGTATAGTTCTTATAAGGTACCAAATACATGTAGGTACCGCAAGGTCGTCAGATACCTTATTTTTATAGTTTATATATTTTGTTGTATATATTTATTTTCATGTATGTGCCGATAACTAATAGGCACTGCAAGGTCGTGTGACCTCATATTTTAACTGTACTGTATTAATTAGTAATATGGCAGTAGCCATCCAAGTTCTATCTTTTTGCTTAGTTATTATATAACATAAAAATACTTGGACAACGTCATCTAGTTTACACTATACAGCACCAACAATCACACCACCTTATTCCCCTTCAGCATAAATTTTTCACTAATGTCGCTGTTCATGTTCTCTATTATAGCTCGGTAGGATAGGTTTTCAAAGTACCTAAAGATGACTACTCTTTAGGAGA